>JAANYP010005572.1:0-33630 GCA_020465985.1 Centrapalus pauciflorus
ATCTGTCACTTACAGCGGTCCTGAACAATGCAAGTAATCAAGGAACATGCAGCAGTAGTTATCCAGTTTCAGCAGTGTCTATCATACGTTCCTAACATACAATTAAGTAATCGAGGAACAAGTAGCATATGTTTCCATACAAGTCAGTATGAATCACCAATAAGTACCAAAACATATGCAAGTAAGTAATGCAATCTGTAACTCACGGCGGTCCTGAGCAATGCAAGTAGTCATGGAACATGTAGCAGCAGTTGTCCAGTTTCCGCAGTGTCTATCATATGTTCCTAACATACAATTAAGTAATTGAGGAACAAGCAGCAGCAGATGTTTCCATACAAGTCAGTAAGAATCACCAATAAGTACCGAAACATATGCAAGTAAGTATTGCAATCTGTCACTCACAGCGGTCCTGAGCAATGCAAGTAGTCATGGAACATGCAGCAGCAGTTGTCCAGTTTCAACAGTCTCTATCATACGTTCCTAACGTACAACTAACTAATAAAGGAACAAGCAGCAACATATGTTTCCATACAGGTTGTAACAATCACCAATAAGTACCGAAACATATGCAAGTAAATAATGCAATCTGTCACTGACAGCGGTCCTGAACAATGCATGTAATCAAGGTACATGCAGCAGCAGTTGTCCAGTTTCAATTGTGTCTATCATACGTTCCTAACATACAATTAAGTAATCAAGGAACAAGCAGCAGCAGATGTTTCCATACAAGTCAGTATCAATCACCAATAAGTACCGAAACATATGCAAGTAAGAAATGCAATCTGTCACTCACAGTGGTACTGAGGAAAGCAAGTAATCAAGAACATGCAACAGCACAGTTTCAGCAGTGTCTATCATACGTTCATAACATACAATTAAGTAATCAAGGAACAGGCAGCATCAGATGTTTCCATACAAGTCAGTAACAATCACCAATAAGTACCAAAACATATGCAAGTAAGTAAGGCAATCTGTCACTCACAGCGGTCCTGAGCAATTGCAAGTAGTCATGGAACATGCGGCAACAATTGTCCAGTTTCAGTAGTGTCTATCATACGTTCCTAACATACAATTAAGAAATCGAGGAACATGCAGCAGCTGATGTTTCCATACAATTCAGTAAGAATCACCAATAAGTACTGAAACATATGCAAGTAAGTAATGCAATCTGTCACTCACAGCGGTCCTGAGCAATGCAAGTAATCAAGGAACATGCAGCAGTAGTTATCGAGTTTCAGCAATGTCTATCATATGTTCCTAACATACAATTAAGTAATCAAGGAACTGGCGGCATCAGATGTTTCCATACAAGTCAGTAACAATCACCAATAAGTACCGAAACATATGCATGTAAGTAATGCAATCTGTCACTCACAGCGGTCCTGAGCAATGCAAGTAGTCATGGAACATGCAGCAGCAGTTGTCCAGTTTCTGCAGTGTTTATCATACGTTCCTAACATACAATTAAGTAATCGAGGAACAAGCAGCATATGTTTCCATACAAGTCAGTAAGAATCACCAATAAGTACCGAAACATATGCAAGAAAGTAATGCAATCTGTCACTCACAGCGGTCCTGAGCAATGCAAGTAGTCATGGAACATGCAGCAGCAGTTGTCCAGTTTCAGCAGTGTCTATCATACGTTCCTAACATACAATTATGAAATCGAGAAACAAGCAGCAGCAGATGTTTCTATACAAGTCAGTAAGAATCACCAATAAGTACCAAAACATATGCAAGTAAGTAATGCAATCTGTCACTCACAGCGGTCCTGAGCGATGCAAGTAGTCATGGAACATGCAGTAGCAGTTGTCCGGTTTTTGCAGTCTCTATCATACGTTCCTAACATACAACTAACTAATAAAGGAACAAGCAGCAACATATATTTCCATACAATTATGTAATACAATGAGTACCGAAACATAGGCAACTAAGAAATGCAATCTTTCACTCATAGCGGTCCTCAACAATGCAAGTAATCAAGGAAGATGCAGCAGTAGTTGTCCAGTTTCAATAGTGTTTATCATACGTTCCTAACATACAATTAAGTAATCAAGGAACAGGCGGCATCAGATGTTACCATACAAGTCAGTAACAATCACCAATAAGTACCAAAATATATGCAGGTAAGTAATGCAATCTGTCACTCACGGTGGTACTGAGCAATGCAAGTAATAAAGGAACATGCAGCAACAGTTGTCCAATTTCAGCAGTGCCTATCATACGTTCCTAACATACTATTAAGTAATCAAGGAACAGGTAGCATCAGATGTTTCCATGCAAGTCAGTAACAATCCAATAAGTACCGAAACATATGCAAGTAAGTAATGCAATCTGTCACTCACAGCGGTCCTGAGCAATGCAAGTAGTCATTGAACATGCAGCAGCAGTTGTCCAGTTTCAGCAGTGTCTATCATACGTTCCTAACATACAATTAAGAAATCGAGGAACAAGCGGCAGCAGATGTTTCCATACAAGTCAGTAAGAATCACCAATAAGTACCGAAACATATGCAAGTAAGTAATGCAATCTGTCACTCACAGCGGTCCTGAGCAATGCAAGTAGTCATGGAACATGCAACAGCAGTTGTCCAGTTTCTGTAGTGTCTATCATACGTTCCTAACATACAATTAAGTAATCGAGGAACAAGCAGCATATGTTTCCATACAAGTCAGTAAGAATCACAAATAAGTACCGAAACATATGCAAGTAAGTAATGGAATCTGTCACTCAGAGCGGTCCTGAGCAATGCAAGTAATCAAGGAACATGCAACAGTAGTTATCCAGTTTCAGCAGTGTCTATCATACGTTCCTAACATACAATTAAGTAATCGAGGAACAAGCAGCAGCAGATGTTTCCATACAAGTCAGTAAGAATCACCAATAAGTACCGAAACATATGCAAGTAAGTAATGCAATCTGTCACTCACAGCGGTCCTGAGCAATGCAAGTAGTCATGGAACATGCAGCAGCAGTTGTCCAGTTTCAACAGTCTCTATCATACGTTCCTAACGTACAACTAACTAATAAAGGAACAAGCAGCAACATATGTTTCCATACAGGTTGTAACAATCACCAATAAGTACCGAAACATATGCAAGTAAATAATGCAATCTGTCACTGACAGCGGTCCTGAGCAATGCATGTAATCAAGGTACATGCAGCAGCAGTTGTCCAGTTTCAGTTGTGTCTATCATACGTTCCTAACATACAATTAAGTAATCAAGGAACAAGCAGCAGCAGATGTTTCCATACAAGTCAGTATCAATCACCAATAAGTACCGAAACATATGCAAGTAAGTAATGCAATCTGTCACACACAGTGGTACTGATGAATGCAAGTAATCAAGGAACTTGCAACAGCAGTTGTCCAGTTTCATCAGTGTCTATCATACGTTCCTAACATACAATTAAGTAATCAAGGAACAGGCAGCATCAGATGTTTCCATACAAGTCTGTAACAATCACCAATAAGTACCAAAACATAAGCAAGTAAGTAATGCAATCTGTCACTCACAGCGGTCCTGAGCAATGCAAGTAATCATGGAACATGCAGCAACAATTGTCCAGTTTCAACAGTGTCTATCATACGTTCCTAACATACAATTAAGAAATCGAGGAACAAGAAGCAGCAGATGTTTCCATACAAGTCAGTAAGAATCACCAATAAGTACCGAAACATATGCAAGTAAGTAATGCAATCTGTCACTCACAGCGGTCCTGAGCAATGCAAGTAATCAAGGAACATGCAACAGTAGTTATCCAGTTTCAGCAGTGTCTATCATACGTTCCTAACATACAATTAAGTAATCAAGGAACTGGCGGCATCAGATGTTTCCATACAAGTCAGTAACAAACACCAATAAGTAACGAAACATATGCAAGTAAGTAATGCAATCTGTCACTCACAGCGGTCCTGAGCAATGCAAGTAGTCATGGAACATGCAGCAGCAGTTGTCCAGTTTCTGCAGTGTTTATCATACGTTCCTAACATACAATTAAGTAATCGAGGAACAAGCAGCATATATTTCCATATAAGTCAGTAAGAATCAGCAATAAGTACCGAAACATATGCAAGTAAGTAATGCAATCTTTCGCTCACAGCGGTCCTGAGCAATGCAAGTAGTCATGGAACATGCAGCAGCAGTTGTCTAGTTTCAACAGTCTCTATCATACGTTCCTAACGTACAACTAACTAATAAAGGAACAAGCTGCAACATATGTTTCCATACAGGTGGTAACAATCACCAATAAGTACCGAAACATATGCAAGTAAATAATGCAATCTGTCACTGACAGCGGTCCTGAGCAATGCATGTAATCAAGGTACATGCAGCAGCAGTTGTCCAGTTTCAGTTGTGTCTATCATACGTTCCTAACATACAATTAAGTAATCAAGGAACAAGCAGCAGCAGATGTTTCCATACAAGTCAGTATCAATCACCAATAAGTACCGAAACATATGCAAGTAAGTAATGCAATCTGTCACACACAGTGGTACTGATGAATGCAAGTAATCAAGGAACTTGCAACAGCAGTTGTCCAGTTTCATCAGTGTCTATCATACGTTCCTAACATACAATTAAGTAATCAAGGAACAGGCAGCATCAGATTTTCCATACAAGTCTGTAACAATCACCAATAAGTACCAAAACATATGCAAGTAAGTAATGCAATCTGTCACTCACAGCGGTCCTGAGCAATGCAAGTAATCATGGAACATGCAGCAACACTTGTCCAGTTTCAACAGTGTCTATCATACGTTCCTAACATACAATTAAGAAATCGAGGAACAAGAAGCAGCAGATGTTTCCATACAAGTCAGTAAGAATCGCCAATAAGTACCGAAACACATGCAAGTAAGTAATGCAATCTGTCACTCACAGCAGTCCTGAGCAATGCAAGTAATCAAGGAACATGCAACAGTAGTTATCCAGTTTCAGCAGTCTCTATCATACGTTCCTAACATACAATTAAGTAATCAAGGAACTGGCGGCATCAGATGTTTCCATATAAGTCAGTAACAATCACCAATAAGTAACGAAACATATGCAAGTAAGTAATGCAATCTGTCACTCACAGCGGTCCTGAGCAATGCAAGTAGTCATGGAACATGCAGCAGCAGTTGTCCAGTTTCTGCAGTGTTTATCATACGTTCCTAACATACAATTAAGTAATCGAGGAACAAGCAGCATATGTTTCCATATAAGTCAGTAAGAATCAGCAATAAGTACTGAAACATATGCAAGTAAGTAATGCAATCTTTCACTCACAGCGGTCCTGAGCAATGCAAGTAGTCATGGAACATGCAGCAGCAGTTGTCTAGTTTCAATAGTCTCTATCATACGTTCCTAACGTACAACTAACTAATAAAGGAACAAGCTGCAACATATGTTTCCATACAGGTTGTAACAATCACCAATAAGTACCGAAACAGATGCAAGAAAATAATGCAATCTGTCACTGACAGCGGTCCTGAGCAATGGATGTAATCAAGGTACATGCAGCAGAAGTTGTCCAGTTTCAGTTGTGTCTATCATACGTTCCTAACATACAATTAAGTAATCAAGGAACAAGCAGCAGCAGATGTTTCCATACAAGTCAGTATCAATCACCAATAAGTACCGAAACATATGCAAGTAAGTAATGCAATCTGTCACTCACAGTGGTACTGAGGAATGCAAGTAATCAAGGAACATGCAACAGCAGTTGTCCAGTTTCAGCAGTGTCTATCATACGTTCCTAACATACAATTAAGTAATCAAGGAACAGGCAGCATCAGATGTTTCCATACAAGTCAGTAACAACCACCAATAAGTACCAAAACATATGTAAGTAAGTAATGCAATCTGTCATTCACAGCGGTCCTGAGCAATGCAAGTAGTCATGGAACATGCAGCAGCAGTTGTCCAGTTTCAGCAGTGTCTATCATACGTTCCTAACATACAATTATGAAATCGAGAAACAAGCAGCAGCAGATGTTTCTATACAAGTCAGTAAGAATCACCAATAAGAACCAAAACATATGCAAGTAAGTAATGCAATCTGTCACTCACAGCGGTCCTGAGCGATGCAAGTAGTCAAGGAACATGCAGTAGGAGTTGTCCAGTTTTTGCAGTCTCTATCATACGTTCCTAACATACAACTAACTAATAAAGGAACAAGCAGCAACATATATTTCCATACAATTATGTAATACAATAAGTACCGAAACATTGGCAACTAAGAAATGCAATCTTTCACTCATAGCGGTCCTGAACAATGCAAGTAATCAAGGAAGATGCAGCAGTAGTTGTCCAGTTTCAGTAGTGTTTATCATACGTTCCTAACATACAATTAAGTAATCAAGGAACAGGCGGCATTAGATGTTTCCATACAAGTCAGTAACAATCACCAATAAGTACCAAAATATATGCAAGTAAGTAATGCAATCTGTCACTCACAGTGGTACTGAGCAATGCAAGTAATCAAGGAACATGCAGCAGCAGTTGTCCAATTTCAGCAGTGTCTATCATACGTTCCTAACATACTATGAAGTAATCAAGGAACAGGTAGCATCAGATATTTCCATGCAAGTCAGTAACAATCACCAATAAGTATCGAAACATATGCAAGTAAGTAATGCAATCTGTCACTCACAGCGGTCCTGAGCAATGCAAGTAGTCATTGAACATGCAGCAGCAGTTGTCCAGTTTCAGCAGTGTCTATCATACGTTCCTAACATACTATTAAGAATCGAGTAACAAGCAGCAGCAGATGTTTCCATACAAGTCAGTAAGAATCACCAATAAGTACCGAAACATATGCAAGTAAGTAATGCAATCTGTCACTCACAGCGGTCCTGAGCAATGCAAGTAGTCATGGAACATGCAACAGCAGTTGTCCAGTTTCTGCAGTGACTATCATACGTTCCTAACATACAATTAAGTAATCGAGGAACAAGCAGCATATGTTTCCATACAAGTCAGTAAGAATCACCAATAAGTACCGAAACATATGCAAGTAAGTAATGGAATCTGTCACTCACAGCGGTCCTGAGCAATGCAAGTAGTCATGGAACATGCAGCAGTAGTTGTCCAGTTTCAGCAGTGTCTATCATACGTTCCTAACATACAATTAAGTAATCGAGGAACAGCGTTTAAATTCCATTTCGCGCTGGTTTACTTCATCAGTCTGCATCACTGCTTTACCCTTGGTCAACAATTCCTTAATCTCCCTAAATCTGTCTTCAACTGCCATATCAGTCTGCAGTCGGTTCCTATCCATCATAAGCTGCATTTGCCTACGGTTATCCTCATTCAACTTATGAACGAGGTCAATCAATTGAGCCTGCTGGGGAGGCACAGGGGTGGCAGTACTGCTTGAGTCATTAGCAGTGTTCTCAGGGTCAGTGCCTAAGTCCTCTACGTGAACAGATTCTTTGTGTTGATCAGCTGCAGCATCAACAGCTTTATCAACCCTTGAGGAACCGGCAACAGTCGGATTCTTATCAGCCATTGGCTGAAAAATATAAAGGAAATAGCTATTATTTCCTGATTCAATAAGCACAATTCAAGTCATAATTCCTACATCAGATAATCATATCTAAATTCATAGATTTGAAGGCAGTCAGTCAATCAGGCAGATACAAAGTCAAGTCAAAGTCGAGTCAAGGTCAAGTCAGTATCAAGCAGTCAATCCCTTCCCCATCCGATCAGTCATCATTTGCCTATCTTAGGTCAAGTTGTGTGGGTAGTCCTTTACTAATCAGGTTACCCTAGGCCTCGGTGACTTGTTCGGGAATTCAGAGTCACATAGTCCATATCATACCAGTAGTTTAAGTATCGGGTGGCCAATCCGATGATTAAACTGCTGCTCTGATACCAACTTTGTAACATCCAATTTTCCACAAACATTACACGACAAAATATTTCATTTCATAATAATATTAATTGTTTGATACCACAGGCCCATCAGCAAAAATACTTAATTACAACAATATATTTAAAGATCAAAAGGTGGTCTAACTAGCTTCTAAGTCTTCAATCAGAGTGCGGAAGACTGAACAAGCTACCCGAGACCGCATCGTCTTTACAAAATAGGCATCATCAAAAGTCCAAGGTCTGCTATTCATCAAAATCCAGATTCACTTAGCCTGAGATGAACTACCTGCTATGATCTTGCCTTTATTAGCTTTTCCTGAAAAGGAGTTGTCATGACAGAGTAAGCTAACAAAGCTTAGTGAGTTAACAGAGTTCCACTAAATACCACACACATATAACATACTATCAGATCCTGTCGGTCAACACGTCAGAGACGGCAATTAGGTTGGGAGACAACCCGGTCAGTATTCCCATATGTAAGACCGAAGCCCTACGGGAAGTGTATGGAAACAAGTCAGATAGGAAAGGAATCTGCAGAATTCCCTCCTGTGAATGGAGATCTCACATTCGGTCCGGTCGGATGATGCAATATGCAACGGCAAGTATATAAACAGTCAAGTAAGTAGTAAGCATGATGCGTATTTACATAAAATGTAAAAGTGAACATGCAATCAAGGCATTTCAAATGTCTAGTTCAGTAATGGCAACATACGTTTCTATGATACAATATAGTATTAAAGAAACATGCAGCAATCAATCAGTAGTTTCCATACAATCAGTACATTCACCAATAAGTATCAAAATATATGTAAGTAATTAATGAAATCTGTCACTCACAGTGGTCCGTAGTCAGATAATGCTTAATGAGTTAAGCGATTCAGTTTACTCTGTCAAAACGACGGGATCCTGCATTTCAGTTTCAAGTCTGAGTCATAATCTATATAACCCTAGTTATGTATTCAGGTCATTGTCAATTCAGGTTATCGAGTCTGAGGTAGTTCCTATCGTCCCAAGGTGAATCTATTCTTATCAGATTAATACGATTCATCTATTTACAGATGTGTGGCTTTGAACAAAGCCAATCGTATTGCTTAACCATGTGAATAGGACATACATATTCTAAAAGTTCATTCAGAGTCGGTTAATTTATTTGTGCATAAAATAATTATGCAACTTGATACTTGTGATTTTTAACATAATCAAAGGATACTTTCAATTACATAAGGTTGATTAATCACTTAATCTGATTTTAGAGATTAACCTTAGTCTTGGAACAACAACAACCAGATTCGAATTTGGGATGCTAGAATCGAACCACAGCCAATTCGAATCTGTAGATTCGAACAAGGGACTAGATTCGAATGGCTTAATAGATTCTAAGGCAAAGACTAGATTCGAATGCACACTCATAGACTCGAAACACACACACCTAGATTCGAACTACACATCCTAGATTCGAACACATACATCTTCGAGTCTAATAGATTAGATTCGAAACATATACCCTTCGAGTCTAGGAGATAGAATCGAATTCAACACCCTTTCGAGTCTATACATGAATGTCTCGAAATTGTTCTACTTGTTCATCCATTTTCCAGGTTTTTAACTACGAAAATGAGCCAAAAAATAAGGGAGTAATAATCACTAACCTTCGTCCAAGCTATAACCTTCGACTATGGATGATTTCCAAGCAAGAACAGGTCCTAAACGAGGGAAAATCAGCTTCAAATGAAGGAAAAATGAACAGATTCGAAAATGCTCTTCAAAACCGAGCCAAAAGTCAGAAAAACGGTCGATCTTACCTCAAATTCGGACGAAATCAAACACGAAATGGTAGATTCGCGAAGAACTCGACGATCTCTATCCAATGGCGTATGTAACACGAGAATCCGACGGTTCGATTTGAAGAAAAGCTAGAGAGAAGGAGGAGAGTGTAGAGAGAGAAGGAGAATCAACTTTCCAAACTTTGAAAAGTGAGGAGTGAAGCTCCTATTTATAGGGAAATAGGGAAAATCAGATATTCTACTGAATTTTCCGGAATTGTCCAACTTTTATTTCCCCACAAACCGATTTGCATTTCAGATGCAAATATTAGCAAAGAAGTTCTAAATCTGCAACAATTGACTTTTAGTAAATTTTAACTCATTTTAGTCAGTTTTGCTATTTTCGGTCATTAAATTGTCATTTAGCTGAATTTTAATTATTAACTTAATTTCAACTAAATTTTTGGCAACTTAGCATAATTAATTATAATTTAATATAATTAATTATTTCAGATTCACATTATCAGCTAATTACTAATAATGGGATAACATTGCTTTATTAACCAAAGTCTGATGCTGAAATATATACTTATTAAATTTCGGGCCGTTACAATCTTCCCCCGTTAAATTAATTCCGTCCTCGGAATTAACTAAGGCAGAAATAACTTCGGATACTTTTGTCTAATCTCGTCTTCTCGTTCCCAAGTTTGCGCAGATCCCTTATGATATTTCCATTGAACCAACACCATTGGGATTTCCTTGCTACGCAATTTAGAAACTTTATGGTCGATTATACGCTCAGGCTCTTCTTCGTACCGCAACTGCTCATCTAATTGCACGTCTTTCCAAGGAATCACGGCTTCAGCGTCAGCCAAACACTTTCGAAGATTACTCACATGGAATACATCATGAATCCCAATCATTTCGGCAGGCAGCTTTAGTCTGTAGGCTTGCAACCCTATACGTTCGAGAATTTCAAAAGGACCCACAAATCGAGGGCTCAACTTCCCCCGTTTGCCGAACCTTACTATTCCTTTTCTTGGCGAAACTTTCAGCAACACTTTATCTCCAACTTCAAACGCAATCGGCTTACGTCTTCTATCATGATACTTCTTTTGTCTGTCTTGAGAAGTCTGTATCCGCTGCCGTATTAATTGTAGCTGATCATGGGCTTCTTGCAGAATTGCTGGTCCAGAGATCGGGCGTTCACCTGTTTCCCTCCAACAGGTTGGAGTTCTGCATCGACGTCCGTACAAAAGCTGATATGGAGGCATACCAATAGTCGAGTGATAACTATTGTTATATGCAAACTCCACAAACGGCAAGTGAGTGTCCCAACTTCCACCGAGATCAATCACACAGGCACGTAACATATCTTCTAGGGTCAAAATTGTCCTCTCACTTTGCCCGTCAGTTTCTGGATGATAAGCGGTGCTCATCTTGAGTTCAGTTCCTAGTCCAGTCTGAAAAGCCTTCCAAAAACGTGAAGTAAATCTGCTGTCACGGTCAGATACTATAGACAATGGCACACCATGTCTAGTCACAATTTCTTTTACGTACAATTCAGCTAACGTTTCGAGGCGTTCATCTTCACGTATGGGTAGGAAATGGGCTGACTTAGTAAGTCGATCCACTATTACCCATATAGAGTCATGATTCCGCTTTGTCCTTGGCAGCTTCGTCACAAAGTCCATGGTTATGTGGTCCCACTTCCATTCCGGAATTGGCAATGGTTGTAGTTCCCCATACGGCTTCTGATGTTCAGATTTGACTTGTAAGCAAGTCAAACAATTTTCTACATATCGCCCCACGTCCTTCTTCATTCCAGGCCACCAATATTCCGTCCTCAAATCTTGATACATTTTGGTAGAACCAGGGTGTATCGAGAATTTCGACATATGAGCTTCCGACAGAATTCGATCCCGAATACCTCCTAGTCTGGGAACCCATATTCTATCCAAAAACCGTCTAAGACCACGATTATCAAGAGTCAGCTGGGTCACATAAGTAATCATGCGTTCAGATTTCAAGTTCTCATCCCGAATGGCTTCGGTTTGAGCGGCAATAATCGATTCAGGCAAAGCAGACTCCAATACGACAGGAGTCAAGGCATAACATCGGGAATAATGGTCTCGTCCGGTCTTACGGCTTAGGGCGTCTGCTACAATGTTTGCTTTACCTGGATGGTAAAGAATCTCACAGTCGTAGTCTTTAATCAATTCCATGGATCGCCTTTGTCGCATATTCAGCTCTTTCTGGTCAAATATATACTTCAGACTTTTGTGATCAGTATATAACTTGCACCTAGTCCCATACAGATAATGCCGCCAAATCTTCAGTGCGAAAGTCACGGCTGCAAGCTCTAAGTCATGCGTCGGGTAATTCTTTTCATGCGCCTTTAGCTGCCTTGATGCGTATGCAATTACTTTATCCCTTTGCATCAGTACACAGCCTAATCCCATCTTAGATGCATCACTATAGACTACAAAATCATCATTACCCTCAGGTAAGGCCAAAATCGGCGCTTCTACTAGCTTACGTTTCAGAGTCTCAAAGGCTCGATCTTGAGATTCATTCCATTCAAACTTAACTTCTTTCTTCGTCAGACTGGTTAAAGGCACCGCAATCTTGGAAAAATCACGGATAAATCTTCTGTAATAACCCGCAGGAAAAAAGACCCCAAAAAAAAGAGACCAAAAGAGAAGAAAAAAACGACAAGAAAACGTGAGACACCGACCCCAAGAAACTCCGAACTTCAGATACATTTCTCGGCGCTTCCCACTTCTGAACCGCCTCAACCTTTGATGGATCTACGGCTATTCCCTCACCCGAGACAATATGTCCCAAAAATTGCACCTGGCGTAACCAGAATTCACATTTGGAGAATTTTGCAAAGAGTCGCTCCTTTCGTAACAATTCTAGTAATTCCCGCAAATGCATCGCATGATCAGATTCAGATTTAGAGTAAATCAAGATGTCATCAATGAAGACTATCACTGATTTATCCAGCATTGGTCTACATACTCTATTCATGAGGTCCATAAATGCTGCCGGGGCATTTGTGAGACCAAACGGCATTACTAGAAACTCAAAATGACCGTAACGAGTACGAAATGCAGTCTTCGGTACGTCAGACTCAAATACTTTGAGTTGATGGTAACCAGATCGGAGATCGATCTTTGAGAAGTAGCTAGCCCCTTGCAGTTGATCAAACAAGTCGTCAATTCTTGGCAGAGGGTATCGGTTCTTGATTGTTACTTTATTCAGCTCCCGATAATCTATACACATGCGAAAGGTACCGTCCTTCTTCTTAACGAAAAGAACCGGAGCACCCCAAGGAGAAGTACTCGGACGAATAAACCCTTTATCCAGTAATTCCTGCAACTGACTCATCATTTCCTTCATTTCATTCGGAGCGAGACGGTAAGGGGCTTTCGCGATAGGAGCAGCACCCGGTACAAGGTCAATATGGAATTCGATTTGACGATCTGGTGGCAAACCAGAGATGTCATCCGGGAACACGTCAGGGAAATCTCGAACTACAGGCACATCGGACACGGTCTTTTTAACTTCCTTATCATCTAAGGCATATGCTAAAAAGGCGACACAACCTTTGGTTAGGCACTTCCGGGCTTTCATTACAGAAATGAGACCTAAATCTCGAGTCTTTCTATCGCCATAAACATAACGTTCACTTCCTTCGGGGGTTCTAATTCTAATTATCCTTTTTGCACAAAGGATTTCAGCGTTGTTTATCATTAGCCAGTCCATTCCTATAATAACATCGAACTCCCTAATCCACATCGGTATCAAGTCAACGTCCGAGGAAAAGTCATCAATCACTAGCTTACAGGAACGAAAGACTCTATTCACAGTCACAAAGTTCGAGCTAGCAGTTTCTATGTCTAAGGGTGCAGGTAACATCACAGGGGCAAAATCAAACTGCCTAGCAAACTTTTCAGACACATACGACAGATTAGAGCCAGAGTCAAATAAGATTAAGGCAGGCATATCATTAACAAGAAATGTACCCGTGACGACGTCAGCAGTCTCTTTTGCCTCTTCGGCTGTCATCTGGAAGGATCTCGGTTGATTCCTCGGAGCAGAGGAACCCTTAACTGATTGCTGAGGTGAAGATGTAGGCGGAGGAACATATCGAGGCCGAGTACAATCTTTAGCATGATGCCCCAACGTAACGCAGTTTCGACAAGCCTCATCGCGTCTAGGACATTCTGACCTGTCGTGACCATTCTGTTTACAGCAGTAACACTTAACAAACGCATGATCGCATTTCCCTTCATGAGTTTGCTTGCAGCGAGGACAAGCAGGCTTTGGTGTCGAGGTCACAGCGAACGACTTAGCTTTCTTGGAAGACTGCTTATCTCCCTTCTTCGAACTTTCACTCTTCCTTTCCGATCTCTCCTTCCCAGCTTTCTCAGATTTTTCCTTCTTGCTAGATTTAGCAATAAAAGGACATGCTCGCTCAGGATAGATTTCAAGCTCACCTACCCTAGCAATTTCCACTGCCTCAATATAACTTTTCGGTCTGCCGGACTTCACAAACTTCCGGATTTCTCGATCCAGACCATCCACAAACAAATCCCTTCTTCTTTCGTCAGTATCAACGGGGTGATCAGATAATAGTGAGAGCCTGGTAAATTCCAGCTCATAGTCCGTTACAGATCTCGTACCTTGCTGAAAAGATAGCAGGGTTTTCTCCATCTGGCGCTTGACATCCTGGGGGCAGTATTTCTCCTTCAAATGAATCTTAAATTGTTCCCAAGTAATGGATTTCTCCATTGCTTCAGACATGGGATTCGTAATCGACTTTCACCAGCGGCCAGCTCCATCTTCCAACATTCCCGTCGCAAATGTCACCTTATCTTCTTCATTACACTTGGAGAGTTTAAACGCTTTCTCCACGTTTGCGACCCAGTCGATAGCCTTAACAGGATCAGATGACCCCGCAAAAGTACGAGCTCCACACTTTTTGAAATCAACAAACGTACACTCACGTCCTACCTTAACGTGATGGTCAGAAGAGTCAGTCTCACTTTCATCAGAGGACACGTGTCTAAGCTTCCTCTTCCTGTCTTTCTTCGGCTTCGCTAACATTTCTTCCCTATGCTTCAGTTCTAATTCTTGTAACTTAAGTTCTCGCAACCTAAGTTCTTCTTCACGGCGTTTAAATTCCATTTCGCGCTGGTTTACTTCATCAGTCTGCATCACTGCTTTACCCTTGGTCAACAATTCCTTAATCTCCCTAAATCTGTCTTCAACTGCCATATCAGTCTGCAGTCGGTTCCTATCCATCATAAGCTGCATTTGCCTACGGTTATCCTCATTCAACTTATGAACGAGGTCAATCAATTGAGCCTGCTGGGGAGGCACAGGGGTGGCAGTACTGCTTGAGTCATTAGAAGTGTTCTCAGGGTCAGTGCCTAAGTCCTCTACGTGAACAGATTCTTTGTGTTGATCAGCTGCAGCATCAACAGCTTTATCAACCCTTGAGGAACCGGCAACAGTCGGATTCTTATCAGCCATTGGCTGAAAAATATAAAGGAAATAGCTATTATTTCTTGATTCAATAAGCACAATTCAAGTCATAATTCCTACATCAGATAATCATATCTAAATTCATAGATATGAAGGCAGTCAGTCAATCAGGCAGATACAAAGTCAAGTCAAAGTCGAGTCAAGGTCAAGTCAGTATCAAGCAGTCAATCCCTTCCCCATCCGATTAGTCATCATTTGCCTATCTTAGGTCAAGTTGTGTGGGTAGTCCTTTACTAATTAGGTTACCCTAGGCCTCGGTGACTTGTTCGGGAATTCAGAGTCACATAGTCCATATCATACCAGTAGTTTAAGTATCGGGTGGCCAATCCGATGATTAAACTGCTGCTCTGATACCAACTTTGTAACATCCAATTTTCCACAAACATTACACGACAAAATATTTCATTTCATAATAATATTAATTGTTTGATACCACAGGCCCATCAGCAAAAATACTTAATTACAACAATATATTTAAAGATCAAAAGGTGGTCTAACTAGCTTCTAAATCTTCAATCAGAGTGCGGAAGACTGAACAAGCTACCCGAGACCGCATCGTCTTTACAAAATAGGCATCATCAAAAGTCCAAGGTCTGCTAATCATCAAAATCCAGATTCACTTAGCCTGAGATGAACTACCTGCTATGATCTTGCCTTTATCAGCTTTTCCTGAAAAGGAGTTGTCATGACAGAGTAAGCTAACAAAGCTTAGTGAGTTAACAGAGTTCCACTAAATACCACACACATATAACATACTATCAGATCCTGTCGGTCAACACGTCAGAGACGGCAATTAGGTTGGGAGACAACCCGGTCAGTATTCCCATATGTAAGGCCGAAGCCCTACGGGAAGTGTATGAAAACAAGTCAGATGGGAAAGGAATCTGTAGAATTCCCTCCTGTGAATGGAGATCTCACATTCGGTCCGGTCGGATGATGCAATATGCAACGGCAAGTATATAAACAGTCAAGTAAGCAGTAAGCATGATGCGTATTTACATAAAATGTAAAAGTGAACATGCAATCAAGGCATTTCAAATGTCTAGTTCAGTAATGGCAACATACGTTTCTATGATACAATATAGTATTAAAGAAACATGCAGCAATCAATCAGTAGTTTCCATACAATCAGTACATTCACCAATAAGTATCAAAATATATGTAAGTAATTAATGAAATCTGTCACTCACAGTGGTCCGTAGTCAGATAATGCTTAATGAGTTAAGCGGTTCAGTTTACTCTGTCAAAACGACGGGATCCTGCATTTCAGTTTCAAGTCTGAGTCATAATCTATATAACCCTAGTTATGTATTCAGGTCATTGTCAATTCAGGTTATCGAGTCTGAGGTAGTTCCTATCGTCCCAAGGTGAATCTATTCTTATCAAATTAATACGATTCATCTATTTACAAATGTGTGGCTTTGAACAAAGCCAATCGTATTGCTTAACCATGTGAATAGGACATACATATTCTAAAAGTTCATTCAGAGTCGGTTAATTTATTTGTGCATAAAATAATTATGCAACTTGATACTTGTGATTTTTAACATAATCAAAGGATACTTTCAATTACATAAGGTTGATTAATCACTTAATCTGATTTTAGAGATTAACCTTAGTCTTGGAACAACAACAACCAGATTCGAATTTGGGATGCTAGAATCGAACCACAGCCAATTCGAATCTATAGATTCAAACAAGGGACTAGATTCGAATAGCTTAATAGATTCGAATAGGCTGAATAGATTCTAAGGCAAAGACTAGATTCGAATGCACACTCATAGACTCGAAACACACACACCTAGATTCGAACTACACATCCTAGATTCGAACACATACATCTTCGAGTCTAATAGATTAGATTCGAAACATATACCCTTCGAGTCTAGGAGATAGAATCGAATTCAACACCCTTTCGAGTCTATACATGAATGTCTCGAAATTGTTCTACTTGTTCATCCATTTTCCAGGTTTTTAACTACGAAAATGAGCCAAAAAATAAGGGAGTAATAATCACTAACCTTCGTCCAAGCTATAACCTTCGACTATGGATGATTTCCAAGCAAGAACAGGTCCTAAACGAGGGAAAATCAGCTTCAAATGAAGGAAAAATGAACAGATTCGAAAATGCTCTTCAAAACCGAGCCAAAAGTCAGAAAAACGGTCGATCTTACCTCAAATTCGGACGAAATCAAACACGAAATGGTAGATTCGCGAAGAACTCGACGATCTCTATCCAATGGCGTATGTAACACGAGAATCCGACGGTTCGATTTGAAGAAAAGCTAGAGAGAAGGAGGAGAGTGTAGAGAGAGAAGGTGAATCAACTTTCCAAACTTTGAAAAGTGAGGAGTGTAGCTCCTATTTATAGGGAAATAGGGAAAATCAGATATTCTACTGAATTTTCCGGAATTGTCCAACTTTTATTTCCCGACAAACCGATTTGCATTTCAGATGCAAATATTAGCAAAGAAGTTCTAAATCTGCAACAATTGTCTTTTAGTAAATTTTAACTCATTTTAGTCAGTTTCGTTATTTTCAGTCATTAAATTGTCATTTAGCTGAATTTTAATTATTAACTTAATTTCAACTAAATTTTTGGGCAACTTATCATTATTAATTATAACTTAATATAATTAGTTATTTCAGATTCACATTATCAGCTATTTACTAATAATTGGATAAAATTTGCTTTATTATCCAAAGACTGATGCTGAAATATATACTTATTAAATTTCGGGCCGTTACAAAACTTCTTAAACCCAAGCCGAAGTTGATGCATTATTAGCGAAATAAGCTTTGAAATTTTAAAACAAACAATCGCGAGTGGAGGTTAAATTGGAGGCCCTTCTACAAGGTTTGAAAGGCAATGATATCGAAATTCGGTTTTTGAATTAAGACGAGGACAAGGATCATCGTGAAGATTGAAAAGTAGGTTTACTAGTATGAAATGATGTTGTGTAAATTGTATTGTTTTGATACTTGTTTTATGGTAATGATATTGTGTTAAATGATATTGTTTTATGTTGATGATATTGTTGTTGTTTGGAACGTAGAAAGTGTATAAAATAGATAATAACGGCCAGAAAACATGTGGGAAACAACAAAATCAACAATATGCTGGCAAAGAAATGTTAAGCATTGGTGAGGATATGTCCTCACTATAGGTAATGTGTCATCACTACAAATATTTATGTTAAACAGAATATAATTCCCTAAAGTATGGATATTACTCACTATAGGTAATCTGTTCTCACCACAAATAATTATATTAATCAGAATATAAATACTTAAAGTAAGGACATGTCCTCACCAAGGTTAATTATACTAATAAGAATATAATTACCTATAGTAATGACATTTTCTCACTATATCAAACTATATTTTGATTAATGCAGATATATTCTCTCTATAGCTAATATTAATTTTTTTTCATTTATTTTGTACTAGTTTATAAACTCTTGTATTACACGGATAACTTTAGAAAATTTGTTTTCTTAAAACTATATAAACTTAATAATTAAAAATTAATATTTCAACTTTTAATACTAATGATATTTAGTATATCTTATTATAATTAATTTATGTATAAATCATTTAAACATAAAAGTAATCATTAATGACTTTTAAGCTTATTATTAGTATTATTTTTATTATTATAATTATTAGTCAAAAAAGTTTTATAAATATTGTTTTTTGTGATTTTATGGGATTTAAGTATGTAACCATAATCTTATATTAAAAGTAAATTGATTTAAAAATTTTAATTTAATGTTGAAATAGTAATTAACATTTATCATTAGTATAAGATGCCACTTGGCGTCATGAGAAGATGAGAAATGACAATTTAGATATTATTTTAATAGTATTTATAGATAGATATATATTAGTTCATTGTCTTTACTATAGCCAAATTTTGTCTTTGTAATAGACATATAGGGACGAGCCTTTAGTGGGAAAACTATGGTAAGGATACGTCGTCACTGTAGACCTTTGGTGAGAACATTCCGACTTATGGTGACGACTTTTGTACTCACTGTAATTAAATTTCTTGTAGTTATATTGTTTATTAGAATGTATAAACAAGATAAGATTTAAATATATATTTAGATTGGATTGTTCATTACATGTTTTAGTATATTTTAATATATTGATGATCATATAAAAATATTTTCTAATTATGTACGGATATAATTAATCTTAGATTTGATTCAATTGATGATAGCGTTACATAAAAAATAAAAAAAAAATGTGATGCGTTGAGAGCATGACACGTGATACTCTTTATTAATTAATATATAAGATAAAACAAAGATGAGAACCATAGTCTTTCTCTCAACACACCGATTAAAAAATATTTTACGTGTTTACTTTATTTATTTTATGCGGTTATCAATATCAATCGTAAATTAAACTTTAGAAGTAATATTATCCTTTCTATATTTATTTATATATCCAAATAAAAAAAATTATTTTGTGTGTTTATAAATTTATTAAAAGTAATACATATTATACATGTAACATCCCAGTTTTGGGAAAGATACGTGGAATTAAGTGATTGAGTTGATTTAAATATTAATATTGAGTTGAACCAATTATTGAGTTATACGTGGAACCGTCACGTGATGAGAATTTGAGTTAACCGGGCTATGAGATTAAGTTTTTATAGAAAATTACAATCTTAGTAATTGTTGATTAATTTGGAGCCTAGTGATATAAACTTATAATTATTGATAACAGGACCAGATATTGGGTATCGAGCCGAATTATAACCAAAAACTAAATTCGGCACCCTCTTGCTTGCTTGCTTTCATTATTTCTTTTCCAAACCAGAAACCTAAAGTGTGTGTGTGTGTTTGGAGGTTCCAGTAGAAACAAGAACACAATTGAAGCTGAATATTGTGAAGGAAACAACAAATTGTCTGAAAGTTGAGCTACCAAAGTTAAAGTAAGCTATTTGAACTAAATCCTGTGAATTAAATGTTGTTAATTGTTACTGGAAGTGTGAATTGAGTTTATGTGTTAATAAGTAAATTCGGGATCAATTGGTTAAGTGGAAGTGAGTAGTAAGTGAATTGGGGATTAAATCCCCTGGCTGAGAAGAAACAGAGAAGTATTGCCTTTGTTTGTTCGTGAGCGCTGCGCGTTGTTCTTGAGACGAGCTCGTGACACATTGCCACGAGCACGGGGCGTGATGGGTTGCAGGCGGTTATGATTTGAGCTCAGGATGTGCCGTGATGAGCACGACCGCAATTGGGATTCCGACCCAGATCAGCAGAGCGCGACCGCGACACTTTGAGCACGACCCCGATTCGCCTTTAGCGGTTCCTGTCCTTCTACAGTTGACTCGTGAGAATATTCAACTTGTCAGAAGGAACATTCTTGAAGCTCAGAGCAGGCAGAAGTCATATTACGGCAATCGTTATCAATCTATCAGTTTTGCGGTTAATGATTGGGTGATGCTGAAAGTATCTCCAATGAAGAATGTGGGGTGATTCATAAAGAGAAATAAGCTAGCTCCAAGATTCATTGGTCCGTTCAAGATAATTGAAAATTTAGGGAACCAATCCTATCGTCTTGAATTGCCAACAGACTTAGCTGGAATACATCCTGTATTCCATGTTAGTCATCTGCGAAAGAGTTTAGCTGATGAAAGAGAGGTCCAAATACCGCATGTTAATCTGCAAATTGATGAGAAGCTTCGCTTGGTTGAAGAGCCAGAATGTATTCTGGACTCGAAGACCAAAAAGCTTCGCAATAAAGAGGTGCAGATGGTGCTCGTTCAGTGGAAACACCACAAAGGTTCGCATGAGTCTTGGGAATCAAAAGATGGCATGAAAGCTACATATCCAAGTCTGTTCGAACATAGCTAACTTCGAGGACGAAGTTTGTGCGTGGTGGAGGCTATTCTGTAACAACCTAGCTTTTAACCCAACTTTGATTTCAGTATTTGATTCAGTAATGTAATTAATTACATTATTTGTTTTGTAATTAATTAAATAATTAAGTTATATATGTGCTACAAATTATTAAGATGATCAAATTTAAAAGAAAATGTAATATACAAAAGTGGAGGGGTTAAACTTGCACATATAGCTAAATGTTTATATAAAAACCTCAAAATTAGTAAATGCTCATTTAAGCACCATTAAAGGAATTCAACCCTCTCTCTTTCTTCCTTCATCATCTACGACTTTTTCTCAAACATTTCATCAAGGATCCTAAATGTTGCAATAAATTGAAGATTTAATCCAAAGAAGTTACAAACAACATCAAACATCAAGAATCTACAAGAGTTGAATGTAATATCTACTTAAAATTTTAAATTTATATGGGTTTAGTTTCGGTTATGAGAAAAACCGAAATTCAAAAGTTAAAGCATAGATTGAAGTTGCATGTTTGAAATATTAGTTAGAAATCATGTATTGAAGTCTTTAGGAATTACAGAAACAAAAAATCATTGGTTAAATTGTCCAAAAAGGGTAGAAATCTGAATTTTTATAAACTTTTGTGTTCCTGACAAAAAAAAAAATCTCTATTCTGGACAAATCTGAATGATTTAATGTGTTTAAGTTAGGGAAATTAGTGTAAAAACATCCCAATAATGATAATATAACCTTATTTTGAATTGCATGTTAATACAAATGTGTTTGGTAAATTTTTGATGAAAACCCGTATATGTTGAAACTGTAATATCATGAACAAATGTGGAAAATTTCCAGGTGTGGGATCTGAATTAGGATGAGACCGAATTCGGATGAGGCACCATTTCGAATCCCATCTCGGATGCCTTTCGGATGACCTATCTCAGATGAAAGTAGATCCGAACTCGGATGGAAGTTGATCTGAACTCGGATGATTCGAGTCCGGATGGCCCAGTCCGAATGCCCAGTTCGGATGGCCCAGTTCGGATACTTTAAAATAACAAATAAATGTCTTTATTATTTTATTTCACAAATATAAGACCCATGATATAAGACCCATGATTATAATAATTAGAAAACATTTAAATAAAGCATCATGATATATATATATATATATATATATATATATATATATATATATATATATATATATATATATATATATATATATATCTTTTGAGACTTCAAATGAACAAAAGAAAGTGTACAATGACTTAATATAGAGTTTATGAGTTATCAGAATCAGACCAATTATAGTTCAAAAGCTAATATTCTTGCTATGATAAAATTCTGGACAGGTTCAGATAAATTTATTTTGTACTAGTTTATAAACTCTTATATCACACGGATAACTTTAGAAAATTTTTTTTCTTAAAACTATATAATCTTAATAATTAAAAATTAATATTTCAACTTTTAATACTATTGATATTTAGTATATCTTATCATAATTAATTTATGTATAAATCATTTAAACAAAAAAGTAATCATTAATGAATTTTAAGCTTATTATTAGTATTATTATAATTATTAGTCAAAAAAATTTTATAAATATTGTTTATTGTGATTTTATGGGATTTATGTAACCATAATCTTATACTAAAAAGTAAATTGATTTTAAAATTTTAATTTAATCTTGAAATAGGAATTAACATTTATCATTAGTATAAGATGCCACTTGACATCATGAGAAGATGACAACTGACAAATTAGATATTATTTTAATAGTATTTATAGATAGATATATATTAGTTCATTGTCTTTACTATAGCCAAATTTTGTCTTCGTAATAGACATATAGGGACGAGCCTTTAGTGGGAAAACTATGGTAAGGATACATCGTCACTGTAGACCTTTGGTGAGAACATTCCGGCTTATGGTGACGACTTTTGTACTCACTGTAACTAATTTCTTGTAGTTATATTGTTTATTAGAATGTATAAACAAGATAAGATTTAAATTGATATTTAGATTGGATTGTTGATTACATGTTTTAGTATATTTTAATATATTGATGATCATATAAAAACATTTTTTAATTATGTATGCATAAACTTAAATTTAGATTTGATTCAATTGATGATAGCATTACATAAAAAAATAATAAAAATGTGATGCGTTGAGAGCACGACACATGATACTCTTTATTAATTAATATATAATATAAAACAAAGATGAGAATCATAGTCGTTCTCACAACACACCGATTAAAAGATATTTTATGTGTTTACTTTATTTATTTTATGTGGTTATCAATATCAATCGTAAATTAAACTTTAGAAGTAATATTATCATTTCTATATTTATTTATATATCCAATTAAAAAAAATTATTTTGTGTGATTATAAATTTATTAAAAATAATACACATTATACATGTAACATCCCAGTTTTGGGAAATGTACCTGGAATTAATTGATTGAGTTGATTTAAATACTAATATTGAGTTGAACCAATTATTGAGTTATACGTGGAACCGTCACGTGATGAGATTTTGAGTTAACCGGGCTTTGAGATTAAGTTTTTATAGAATATTACAATTTTAGTAATTGTTAATTAATTTGGAGCCCGGTGATATAAACTTGTAATTATTGATAACAGGACCAGATATTGGGTATCGAGCCGAATTATAACCAAAAACTAAATTCGGCGCCTTCATGCTTGCTTGCTTTCATTATTTCTTTCCCAAACCTATAAACCTAAAGTGTGAGTGTGTGTTTGGAGGTTCCAGTAGAAACAAGAACACAACTGAAGCTGAATATTGTGAAGGAAACAACAAATTGTCTCAAAGTTGAGCTACCAAAGTTAAAGTAAGCTATTTGAACTAAATCCTGTGAATTAAATGTTGTTAATTGTTACTGGAAGTGTGAATTGAGTTTATGTGTGTTAATAAGTAAATTCGGGATCAATTGGTTAAGTGGAAGTGAGTAGTAAGTGAATTAAATCCCCTGGCTGAGAAGAAACAGAGAAGCATTGCCTCTGTTTGTTCGTGAGCGCTGCGCGTTGTTCTTGAGACGAGCTCGGGACACGTTGCCACGAGCACGGGGCGTGGTGGGTTGTAGGCGGTTATGTTTTGAGCTCGGGATGTGCCGTGATGAGCACGACCACAATTGGGATCCCGACCCAGATCAGCGGAGCGCGACCATGACACTTTGAGCACGGCCGCGATTCGCCTTTAGCGGTTCCTGCCCTTCTACAGTTGACTCATGAAAAGATTCAACTTGTCAGAAGGAACATTCTTGTAGCTCAGAGCAGGCAGAAGTCATATTACGACAATCGTCATCGATTTATTGGTCCGTTCAAGATAATTGAAAAGATAGGGAACCATTCCTATCGTCTAGAATTGCCAACAGACTTAGCGGGAATACATCATGTATTCCATGTTAATCATCTGCGAAAGAGTTTAGCTGATAAAAGAGCGGTTCAAATACCGCATGCTAATCTGCAAATTGATGAGAAGCTTCGCATGGTTGAAGAGCCAGAATGTATTCTGAACTCGAAGACCAAAAAGCTTCGCAATAAAGAGGTGCAGATGGTGCTCGTTCAGTGGAAACACCACAAAGGTTCGCATCAGTGTTGTGTTATAAGTTATTAAGATGATAAAATTTAAATGAAATGTAATATACAAAAGTGGAGGGGTTAAAGTTGCACATATAGCTAAATGTATATATAAAAATCTCAAAATGAGTAAATGCTCATTTAAGCACCATTAAAGGAATTCAACTCTCTCTCTTTCTTCCTTCATCGTCTACCGCTTTTTCTCAAACATTTCATCAAGCATCCTAAATGATGCAATAAAAATAAAGATTTAATCAAAAGAAGTTACAAACAACATCAAACATTAAGAATCTACAAGATTGAATGTAATATCTACTTAAAATTTCAAATTTATATGGGTTTAGTTTCGATTTTGAGAAAACCCGAAATTCAAAATTTAAAGCATAGATTGAAGTAGCATGTTTGAAATTTTAGTTAGAAATCATGTATTGAAGTCTTTAGGAATTACAGAAACAAAAAATCGTTTGTCAAATTGTCCAAAAAGAGTTGAAATCTGAATTTTTATAAACTTTCATGTTCTTGACAAAAAAATATCTCTATTTTGGACAAATCTGAATGATTTAAAGTGTTTAAGATAGGAAAATTAGTGTAAAAACATCCCAATAATGATAATATAACCTTATTTTGAATTGCATGTTAATAAAAATGTGTTTGGTAAATTTTTGATGAAAACCCGTATATGTTGAAACTGCAATATCAAGAACAAATCTGGAAAATTTCCAGGTGTGGGATCCGAATTCGGATGAGGCGCCATTTCGGATCCCATCTTGGATGCCATGGGATGACCTATCTAGGGTGAAAGTAGATCCGAAATCGGATGGGAGTTGATCCGAACTCGGATGATCCGAGTTCGGATGGCCCAGTCCGGATGAACAATTCGGATGGCCCGGTTCGGATGGGCCAATCCGGATGGCCCGGTCCGAATGCCCAATTTGGATGGCCCGGTTCGGATGCTTTAAAATAACAAATAAATGTCTTTGTTATTTAATCTTACAAATATAAGACCCATGATTATAATAACACTACTACAAAATGAACCTAATGCGACACTTTTGATGCAACACTTATGAAAAGTGTTGCTTTTATTATAAATTTAGTTATGAAGCAACACTTTTAAGATAAATGTTGCATATATTGATTTAATGCAACACTTTTTTTAAGTGTTGCAAATTTAATTAAAAATGTAACACTTTTTTAAAGTGTTACAATTTTTATTAAAAAAATGCAACACTTATTTTAAGTGTTGTATTTTAAATGTAAATATATGACACTTTTTAGAAGTGTTGCATATAAAAAAATACAAACATACATACATACATACATACATATATATATATATATATATATATATATATATATATATATATATATACACACACACACACACACACACACACACATACACACACACTAGTAGTGTACCCACGTAAAGCGGCGGCGACGACAAACATTTTTTGTTCGATGACCAGTTTTTTGAATGACAAAAAAGATGGTTTTCAACGATGAATAGATGCATATTGTAACAAGTGTAATATTGGCTATATGATCCTACATTAATAATCACATAAAACTTCTTGATACACTACATTTGATGTGTAGAATCTATGGGTGGGCATAGATCGGTTTGGATCGGTTTTTGGCAAAAACCAAAACCCAAACCAAAACTTCGGTTTTTATAAAAATTATAACCCATTCATTTTGAAATTTTTTTTTGTTAACTATAGTTTTTTTTATTTTTGCTAACGAAAAAATTGCAACTCATTCATTTTTGGAGGTTTTAACAACAAAAAAGTAGTCAACAAACTATGAAACATAAATTGAAATTAAAAACTAAAATTTTATTATCAAATTTCACAACAAAATATGAAATATAAATTGGGTTTATTTTGGTGTTTATGAAATCGTAGAAAAACTAAAAAAATAAAAAAAAAATTTGGTTTCATTTGATATATTACTATTATTGATAAAAATATAAAAATTTATTTCCATTTTTTATAACTGAAAAGTTGTTAGTGACCTGCTAAACAAGTTTGCTGGTCGCCAATTACTATTATTGATAGAATAATAAAAAGTTGTTACTATAAATAATAAATAATATAAGTCAATCTCATTAATGATAAGAAATAAATAATGTTACTATTAATGATAAAAATGACAAAAGTTGTTACTATTTTTGGTTATTTGAGAATTATGTAATTTCGGTGTTAACTTAAAATCACGAGGACGCGCGATTTATGTAATTTTAACTTTAGCTCTTAAAAAATACATTATATTGAATTTTAGAAAAATACATATTATATGAGTATAAATTTATAATTACTTCAATTTTATAACATAAAAAGTATCAACAAACAAAATACCTTTATTCCTGCTTATTGTAAACCTAAATCTAAAAACAAAATACCACTTGCCCTAAATTTCCCTGGTGTTACAGCGCTCCCTCAATCGCCTCACGCACAAACCTCCGCCGGCCCCCCCTCTCCTTCTTCGGCCAAGCCCTCCCGGCCAGAGAGCCACCGCCGCCGCTTCCGGGCTCTGCCATCGCCTCCCTAACCTCATGCACAAACCTCCAGCATCGCCGCTTGCTCCTGGTATCTTCTTGTTACTCTTTTCTTCTGCAATCTTGTTTTCGAAATCGATTTTCATGAAATCGGTTGTTCCAACTTGCATAATTTATGTATGTAGAAATTCTGAAATCGATTGCTTGTTTCGTATGCATAAGCTTGTTTCGTATGTATAATTTCTGAAATCGATCTGAGTGTGGCGTATGTGTGGCTCACAAAAACCCTTTTTCATGAAATCGATTCTCATGTGTGGCTTATGTTTCATGAAATCGATTTTAACTACATACGAAAGTAAAATTAAAAACTTCTATTATTAAGGTGTTATTTGATGTTTGTCCCTTCAATCTCCATGCATGAAATCGATGATAAAATTTGAGAGACCATTTCTTGTTTCGTATGTATTTGATGTTTTTCTTTTATACATCACATTTTCTGATTTTGGAATCATCATTTTCTTTCATCGGTGTTTGTCATCAAGATTAATTCATCTATTTTGTAAGTTGCTTCGTAGGGTTGTACAGTGTGCAAGTTTAGTTATACTTTTCATCTTGAATTGTGCTAAGATCTCTAATAATTGTACTTAAGGAAATTCTGTTTTTTCTGTTTTAAAATGATAAGAAACAGTGAATTAAGTAAACACCTTTTTATGAATCTTCTTCGATTCAAAGTTTTTTTGGTTTAAAATGATAATAAACATGCAATTAAGGGATTTCATTATTGTGGGGTGGTCTTTGTTGGCACTGTTTTGCTAGATTTGTTGATTTTTAGTCAATGTCTGATTTCAATTAATTGGTTTCTTATTGCAATTTTCTTATCGTTTACGTTTTAAGTATTTAGCATTTTGAAAGCTCGATCTAAGAAATTTTTTTATTTAATTGATATCAACTCTTTGTGTGTTTAATAATCATTTCCACACATATATACATGTTGTTCATTCATAAGAATCACACACACACAAATGTATCCTCCGGCTGCACCTAATGTTTCTGTTTTGGGGATGAAAGATACACACACACACACATTATTTCTGTTTTCAGTAACACATCTTGAGGACTACAACTCAACTGCACACACACATTACTTAAATACATGATGTTGTATTGATTTGTTCATAAAACACAAACTTCAAGGAACAAAACGCATTATACTTGATGTCTTGTTCAATCAAAGACACATCACCAAACCACCACCACTTGATGTCTTGTTCAATCAAAGACGCATCACCAAACCACCACCATCAACCTAATACTATGCTCCATGGATGGGTTTTATGATTTGATTTCTCTCCTACCTAAACCCTAGGTTTCTGAAATTTACTTTTATTTAAACGATCGTTTGAATATATATATATATATATATATATATATATATATATATATATATATATATATATATATATATATATATATATATATATATATATATATATTAAAACCTTGGTCTTTTTTTTTGTTTAAGCATGTGATTCCGCTTCTTATATTGTGATATTTTCTTCTCCAAGTGATTTCTTCTGAATGGTAAGATGGTCTAATTAGCTTCAATTGATTTTGCTGACTTTGCATGTGGTATGATATGTTTTCATTGCTTGAGATGGTTTATGAATGTTTTCTTAGATGGCTGGTGAGTATTGTTTCAGGCTGCTAACTATCTCAACATCAAGAGCCTACCGGATTTGACCCGTCAAACTGTTGCTGACATGATTAAAGGCAAGCCACCTGAAGAGATTCGCAAGACTTTCAACATCAAGAACGACTTCACCCCCAAGGAAGAAGAAGAGGTGCGTAGGGAGAATGCCTGGGCTTTTGAGTAAATTATGTAGGCCTTAACTGTCAATATATGATCATAGTAGTATATAAGGTATGAAAATATTGTACTTAATTTGTAGAATTATGTTACCATCGAGGTGCATGTTTTAAAGATTTTGTGCTTTATAATTTTTTTAATAATTTAAATTACCATACACACTCACAATATTGTGATGTTGATTTTGTACGTTTCAGGTTACGTTCTTTTGGAATATGCAAAGTCATGTGTAGAGCTTGCAAAGATGATAAAATGAAGCAACGGTTTCATATGAAAGAAATTTCAAGTCTAGGATTTAAAATGATACGTTTTGGGAATGTAATCCACTCTTCTTTTTGTTCCTTGTACATTTCATTATGGTTATTTTTGATATTAGACCTTGACATTGTTGGAATACAATTTGAATGATATGATATTAAGTCTATTGTTATTTCATATTTTAGAATTTGGTATTATATGAAGAAAAGTATTACAAATCAAATTATTAATTTATTGTATTTGTATTAAATGAAAAACAATAAAAAAAGTGTTGCAATCGAGCATAAATAGTGTTGCATTTATTTTGTCAAAATACCATAAAAGTGTTACATTTGATGAAAAAAGTGTTGTCATAGCTTAATGACAATAAATCATAAAGTGTTGCATTAGAATGTAAAAAGTGTTGCATTTTAAAAGTGTCGCATTTATAAAATAATGCGACACTTTTAAAATGTGTTGCATATTTGGGAAAAAGTGTCGCTTTAGACCTAAGGCGACATTGGCTAAGGTGGCATTTGATAAAGTGTCACATTAGCCCTAATGCAACACTTTTAAGGCCTAATGCGACATTTTGTCGGTGTTGCATTAGGGCCAATTTGTAGTAGTGTAATTAGAGAACATTTAAATAAAGCATCATGATATATATATATATATATATATATATATATATATATATATATATATATATATATATATATATCTTTTGAGACTTCAAATGAACAAAAGAAAGTGTACAATGACTTAATATAGAGTTTATCATTTATGAGATTAATTATAGTTCAAAAGCTAATGTTCTTGCTATGATAAAATTCTGGACAGGTTCATATAAATTATGAACAAAGAATTAAATATTAAAGTTACTGAAAGTGGGCCAAAGATTTGTAAAGCAAAGCCAGAGTCCAGAAAGACAACGATTAAAGATTTAAATCCTGAGATAATTCAATTGGTGGAGAAATCTCCTTGATAAGACAACAGTTCAGCATAAACCAGAACCTATGAGTTATAGATATTCAGTTTTACATGCTAGATTCCGGTTGAGACATATTGTTGATGATAGTTTATCTTGGCATTAATTTATGCTCAGCTGGATTGTGACCTGTGCTCACCATGGTTCGGTGATGCCCTGTGGATCATGATGGCTATTTGACTTATCATTTTGCATACATTGTACTTACAGTTCAATTCAGATATTGTTACAAGTTGATATTGCTATCATGACCTTGATTATTTATGCGTCCATCATTGCTCGCATCTTTGATGTATTAATTCAGCTTAACATGATTAGCCTTGTCGGTCTATTGTTCTAGACTCTGCTATGTCACCAATTCTATTGAACTTGGTAATGATTATTCTGATGCTCCCCCCACGATGATTGCTGGTAGCTAGCCCAGTATAAGTGGATAGCTTCCACTAAAAGCGTGAGCGTGGCCTGGACATCATCCAACTCTATGACTACTATGTCTCAATCATGAGTGGCTGTAACGGCAGTCAAGACATATCACGCTAGACCCCATGATCCGCTTGTTGAAATGCATGTAATCTGAAAATCTATATCCTCACTAAGCATTGCTTATAGTTGTTTTTTAAACTTTTTACATGAAAAGATAAAGGGAAAGCACCTGCTGGACCTAGTTCTTAGGTCTTTCAAGAATCAAGTTGAAGTTTTTTATAGACCACTACTCAACAAACTTTTGGTACAGATTGGCAGATGATAATTGTGGTGGTCTGGGTAGATTTGATTTGATTGCATGATGTAATGAATTAGACTAGTTTTTACCCTTTATAAGTATAATTTGAAAACTGTAACTTGTACTAAATTGTATTAAATTTATCCTAAAATGTTTGTACTGTAATTTATAATTCCGCAACTTAATTACTCTATCTTAGTTATGATAGATATCGTGATAAAATTTGTGGGACCGAGACAATGAGGACTACCCCGTAAGGGGAGGTCGTCACATTAGGCCTGCTGGACCCAAGTAAGTGTACATCTTTAGACGAGGAGTTACTAGCTACCTTTCTGTGAGGTAGTTATGATTTCGTGGGTTATGTACTTCGGATATTATGTAGTTAAACAGGGATTACCGTGACTTGTTTTGTAAATTTAAGTTTTAAACTATTGAGGTTTCCACATATTTACCTTGCGAACACTTAGAGATTGTTATATCATATTTCTGTTGACATGTTATTTATGTGACATTGTGGAGTAGATCGAGGGTGTTACAATATAACAATATTAAATGTTAAACATATTACATAACAATTCTGATTAAAACATATTTTATCTATTCATTTGTTGTATTTTTGTATTTGTCGATACCCATGAATCATAAATGAAGTTTAAATTTAAATCTTATCCTATCTATATAGCTAATTAAAAATTTGTTATATATGATTATAAATTTATTAGAATATTTTTAAAATAAATACAAATTACATAAAAAATATTAAATGTTTCAAAACTAAAAAGTAATTTGTAAAAACGTCATTTTTAATATTTTGTTTATTGTAATAAAATATATAAGTATTATGTTATACATAAACCAAAAATCTTAAGTTTTATCAATTAAAATTAATATATAAATTTATAAACAAAAATTTTAAAAATCACAAAAGAACAGCTACCAACAATATTGATTTACAGATTTAAAAAAAAGCATTAGTATGACAAATAATAAATATATATATATATATATATATATATATATATATATATATATATATATATATATATATATATATATATGTACACACGTACGCCCGTTTTGTGTAGATCAATTTTATTGAAAATATTTAGGGTCAATAAACAACTTTATATACACACACGTGTAAAACAATTTTATATTATGTATTATATATATACACGCACGTTTTTTTTTGTCAAATTAATATCCCACAATACTCTAAATAATACAAACTTTATTCGATTATATTATAGTTTTAGCTTATTAACTCACGTATTATGAAATATCTATGATAAACTTTTATCTACATAAATTCATGATTAAAACATTATAATGTTTCTTTCTTTTTTTAAGTACTGATTTAATCATTTCACATATTCGGTAAGTGATTTTGACTAATAAGTACGCTCTTTTTCCATAAGTAATAGGTGGAGTGAGTGGATAAAATATGTTGACTGAATATTTATATATTAAACTATTTATGAACAAATTTGATGTACAATTTAGGAATTTATAATAAAAAATTTCAATTTGCCTACACCTCACCTACTCCCCGACCATGATAAAGAATAGTTGAAATCCATAATTCTTGATTTTTCAGATTCTTTTCTTGATTATATGGTAAAGAAAGTTGAATACATTTTATATTTATTTACAAACTTGATTATTCAGATTTATCTATGTTTATATGTTAAAGAAAGTTGATATAAGTGTAGTATTCTTGTGTTCGAGTTTTGTTATAGACTTATGTATAATACAGATTCAACATAGAAACATATTTATTAATTCAGTATCAGTAATAAGCACCTGTAACACCCGGAATCTAGCAGCAAGTACGTGTAATTTATTTATTGGCCTTGAGAGTTGTCTTATCGAGTTGATGGATTTTAATTGATTAATTGCACGTGAATTGGTAGAGTAGATTGCTATTACGTGTAACTTTAATCGGTTGAAATAATAACCGGTTTAGTAATAATTGGAGATTCAGGGTTGTTTTAATGAGTTAATTAACATTCCAAACTCAAGTCGTTAATTTGAGATTAATTGGATTAACGGGCGGTTACCTAGTGATTAATGAGTATCGTACCCGTTTTAATTGGGTTCGGGACCGGGAACGTATATATACCGTGTTATGATTCCTCCTTCCTCATTTTTCATTACAACCCAAAGGTGTGAGTGTGTGCTTATGTGTTCCAGCTGAAAACCAAAGGGAAGAGATAAAGGAAAGAGATCAAAAGTAGCCATAAGTGAAGGTCTTGACTCCTCCTTCAAGTTAGAGCAAATTCAAGATAAATCAAGGACTAAGGTTGGTGATCTATACCCAATGAATTAAATTGCTATATTATGTAACTAAAGTAGTTTGGGGGCTGAATTAGAACCCCTGAAGTGTATGAAATCGGAATCAATAATGATTCCTGTAGTTGTATAAAAACAGAGCATAAACTGCTCTGTTCGTCGCCGCATCGCGCCCGCGCCCCCCTGGTCACGCCCGCGATCAGGGTGAGGCGGTTAAGGGTGGTCGCTGGTAGTGGAACGCGACCGAGGCGTTAGTCGCGGGTCGGACGAGCACGGGCGTGCTCGGATGAGCCCGGCCGCGACAAGAGGGGCAACGCGGGGATCATCGCGCCCGCGATGGCCGGCCGCGACGAGGAGCCCGCG
>JAANYP010005573.1:0-52195 GCA_020465985.1 Centrapalus pauciflorus
CGTAAGATTCGCTACAGATAGCTGCCGCTGTACGCGAGGCCTATTCATTGATCTCCTAATTGCTAACTCCTCTCTTCCGGTCCTCTGAATCCCCCACATGAGCTTCCTTTTTTCTTATGGTTAACTAGCCTCTGTGCTGGTTTCTTCAGTCGAGTGACTCCGTAGGATTCAAGGCAGCATCACGATGTCAACATGCGACAATTCTTCTCCATCTAGGCATATAAGTGGTCAGTGGATAGGATTTCTGCTGTACAACTAATGGCGGCAGCTTCATCATCCTCAATCAGCTAACTACTTCATCTTCAGGTTGCCAAGCTACTATCCTCTTCCGAATAAACGCGCCTTTTCAGTTTCTTCATCTTCATAAGCAAAAACCTCCATCCAGTGGATCATCATCAAGAGGCCATGAGTGCTTCAATCAGTCTCACTGACTCAAAGTCTGAAGGCTGGTTTAGGATGAACTAGGCTTCACCCCTTTGAGTACCCTTCGCACTTGACTAGGCTCCCCCTGAAACTTGTATAACTTGAAAGCTCGGAAAATGCTACACACGCAAATCTCCCTTTTTATTTCGGCACGCGGGATATTGCCTTCATTAGGCTCAATCTTTTCGCTGTACTTCCTGGTCTTGATACAACTCGGTCGTCCCCCTGAGGTTTGAGTAGAATTTTGTTCATAAGTTGAGCGCTATGGAGGGAACGAGAGGCAATTGTTGGTTCTTTGACAGAGATCTTCAACTTTTTATAATTAAAAGAAAAGACGGGCTACAGTACTTAAGGCGAACATTGAAAGCATTCAACACCCTTCCAAAGATTGAAATCACAGCGCTTGCATGGAAAGATCTGATAAATATTGGTGATGATCCTTATGCGAATGTAATTGAAAGAATAATAAGAAAGGAGGGGAGATCTAGGAAGTTTGAACGGTTGAGTCCAAGGGTCGGAAGAAGAGTCGAGGATAAGTCACGTATAGATCCTCTTACAGGCCGACCTTGGATGAGGATTCAGTACAAACCAGTGAAATGCCTGAGGAAGGTACCTCTGAAGAAAATGCCACAGAATGTTTTGTGAAATCTACATTGGTGGTATGCTGATACAGAGACCGGGGAAGCAGTCATGGAATATTTTGAAGAGAAGGTCATCCTTAAAGTCTATGACCCGCTTCACCTGGTGAACCTATCTAAAGAAGACCTGCAGATTTTGTATAACTGTAAGATTTCCAGTGACGCACATATGGATACTGAAGCTAGTAAGTATGAAAATGTGGTCAAGGTATGCGTTGAAAAAGGTCTGTATGCTGGTAGTGTTTTGAATCAATAATAAACCATGTTCTCAAATAAAATGTGTGAATTATTAGAAGCTATCGTCAAGGGGGAGTCTGTTGGTACATCCCGTGTAACGATAGCAGTCTAAGTTGTCTTACATTGTGATTTAGCATATGTTCGGTATATATATATTATGTATGATTGATGATTATCAGTGTTTGTATGTTTGAACCTGATGTAACGTATTACAAGAAGTTCAAACATAAAGCTCAAAGATAAAATCATTCATAAGGTAATATCATAAGTTTCAAACACTTAGTTGTATATGTCAAAGGCTAGATTCGAATTGCATAAGAGGATACATTCGAATCTGTGATAGATTCGAATGAGACCTTAGATTCGAATATAGGATAGATTCGAGACTGTCATGTTGGACAGACTCGAATGGGCCTTGGGCCAGATTCGAGTCTGACCCACATCAGATTCGAATCAGGGTCTATAATTAGGGATAGACTCGAATGATTAGGAGACTTTTTGCAGAATTCGTGAGGAATTAAGATAGAGGCGATCTCGAGTTTATCAGCTAGGTGAGTGCCGTTTCGGAGAGAATTAGTACGTAGGATCGTTCGTGTGTCGTTCGTTCAGCGTCTAATAGTCTCCGTGTTTCCGTTGGTTGAGAGTTGTCCGTCTGACCGTCAACGAGGATTCCGCACTCGTTCACGGATCCGCGTCTAGATAGATCTTGCAGTCGTAGACCTTACACTCCATGTAGCAGTTCTTACCCATTTCATCGTCTTCATCAGTATCCGCATCATCCTAATAATCTTCTTGGGCAACCAGAGCCATAGCATCAGTCCTCTTCTTGGCGGCCTCCAGCTTCCTCTCGTAATAACCAACGCCACTTTCATACTTATTTTTGCATTCCTAAGCAAAGTGGCCCGGTTTGCCGCCCTTGTAGCACACACGTTCTTCATTCCCCTTAGGCTCTTCAGCTCTTGGCCTTTCATCTCTCCTCTCAACCGGCCTCTTGTCAGCGCGACGAGGTTCTCGACTGTCGTCCCTTCTGTTGTCCTGACGATCATAGTCCCTTCGATTGTCACGTCGGTCATCCCGTCTATCCTCCCGATGATTATCTCTACAGTCATAATCGCGTCTATCATCCCTGTGTTCATCTCTCCTATCGTCTCGCCTTTCATAACGGCGGTCATCCCGATAGTCCCGTCTGTCATCTCTGTCAGCCCTCCGATAATGATCCCTTCTGTCATCCCGGCGATAGTCATCTCTCCGATCATCTGAATACCTCCTCAGGCCGGTGTCGTAGCAGAGCTGTTTGTTAGTCTTATTGGAGAAACGTCGTTGTTGTAGACGATCAGTCCATAAGGCTATTTTTTCTTGAATTGCGGCTTTTTCTTCTTCTAAAATCTCACGAGGAGGAGAAGCATATTGGCATTGGGATGATGATGATCCTTGAGTATAGGAGGTAGTAGGGAGGTTCTTGTTGGATATCAGGGCCAGAGAATCAGTTGGTTGAATGCCCGTATTGGCCGATAGTAACAAGGATGCTAACTGATTGGCCATATGCTTTTTATGGTCTACGTCACCCTGAACTTTTTCAATTCTTTAAAAACCACATTGATAGACACATTGAGGATGTCCAACACTTGTCGCGTGGCTCAACTTGCAATTTGCCATACAGGGGCTAAGGCAACAAAGAACTAGATGTTGATGTCATCCTTGTCTTTCTTTATGTGCAGTTTGTTAAGTTCGTTTAGAACTGCAAAGAATATGGTGAACGTGGCCTGTAGTGACTCCCCGTCTTTAGCCCTGAACTCGGTAAACATGGCTTTTACCTCCTCAATCTTGACTCTGTCGTCTAAGTCAGCCCCTAGCATCTGAACCTCTAGTTCTTCCAACATTTACTTAGCGGACATCTTGCTGTCTACACCTACAATGATATCAGTGGGCAGGGCTTGGTAGATTGGATATTCAGCCCTTTCGTCAGCATGTTTCCTGTCTCTTTCTGCCTCATTTACAGGTTCACATTCAACTTTGGATGCGAGAACAGGTGGGTCGGCTTCGGGTCTTGCAGCAATTTCCCGATAATAGATAACTAGGCCTTCGGAAATCGATTGGAGCATAAGGTTGTCATTTGGTTACATACCGACAAACTTGAGAAAACTGGACTTCCACTGCTCATATTCATCCGGATACAGAATAGGTGGTCGGTTCTCGGATCCTAGGACAAGGGCTTCTCTAGACATGATTTATAGTGCTGATATGAAAGAATTAGATCTCGTAGGTGGAAACTGGATTCAGATTTGCTGAACTTCGGATGAACAGTACCTCAGATGGTACGAAGTTCGGATGAACAGTGATTTCAGATGGGACCGACTTCGGATGAACAGTGACTTCAGATGGGACCGTTTTCTGTTTGACCAAGATCAGATGGACCGAATTCGGATGAGTGGAATTCAGATGAACAGTGTAGACTGCGGATTGACACCTAGAAAATTTTTCAAAAGGAAATACCGAATTCGGATTGAGACCAAAGTTCGGATGGTCCGAAATGAAAGTATAAGTGAAAGCACAAGTTAAATTCAGTTTTTTAAAATTACGTGATCAGAACTTCGGAGGGTCCGAATTGAGGTCTGAATTGAGGTCCGAATGTAGGAAAAATTGGTCCAAAGAGCACCTAAATGTGGTCCGAAGTGGACCGAAGTAGGGTCCGAAATGGTCCGGAATGGGGTCCGAAAAGGTCCGAAATGCAACAGTTACGAGTTTTTACTGAAATTTTCCAGAATTACAACTAGCAGATTTTGGCCTAAAAAATAGCTTCTAAATGATTGGAAAATTATTATAAACACTTTTAAGTCTTTAAAATATACCAAAACACGTAAAAATCATTCAAAAATGGACAAAAGCGAGATGAAAACCCATGTTTTTCAAGACTAACAATCTGATTTATATGGACAAAATCTTGTAATGATTGAACCTAAATAGCTCTAAATCACTAGGGGATGTAGACGAGATGATTCTAGGAATAAAAAAACACGAAAAACAGAAATATATTTGAAGAATAAAGATCAAACCGTGAACGATGGTGAAGAATAACGAAGAACATTAGCAGTATCTGAGAAAATGAAGTTGAAATCCACCTCCTAAGCTCTGATACCAATTGTTATGAATGATTCCCATATATAATCAGCACTCAATTTGTATATAAACACACAAACAATCACACACAAAAAGAATATTGACTCAATGATTGTGTAATGATGAAGAGAGAAGACAAAGACAATGTTTTTGAATAATATGCGGAGGCTGAGAATGATTTACGTGAATATTTAATTGTCTGTTTTTTACACACAACCCTAGGTCAATAAATACCTAGGGTAATAAAAGCAACTTTAAAGAAATTACACAACCCTAGGTCAATAAATACCTTGGGTAAACTAGAAATAAATTACAAGTAAATTAACAAGAAATATTTATTACAAAATAAATCCCCAAGATCGAAATTAAATATCTAACAAAGATCACACGTTCCAGGCTCTGACATAACCTATTTCTACAGCGTCGAATTGATACCGTGAACTTTCCAGAGCTAGCAGATTATGAAGACTTTGTATCCGATGAAGCGCTTGTTCATTGATAAGTCTATAATTTATATGGTTTCTGAGTCATATTATGATCATTTTAAGCACCGATACTTCATAAAATCCATATTATTAATCCAGGTTTGTATTTCAGGGCCAAGATGTTAAAAAGAAGCAATCCGAGAAAATTCAGAGCAAATTGAGCTAAAGGGGGCACAGGTCTGCGCCACCCTGCGCTACACATAGAGTCCCAATTGTCTAGATACGTTCCATCACTTGGCAACTAAACCCTAGCCGCATCCGAGCGCAGAGGGGGGGGGGGGGGACATGCCTGCGGCTGACCTACGCTAGTGCGTCGCAAAAACGCGTTTTACAGGCTGTGGAACCCTAATGTCGACCTCTCTATCAATACAAGTCGAGGGGCAGCTTTGGAGAGAGTCCCGACGTGTGTGAAAGTGTACCGAAGCCCTGCCGGAGTGGATCTACAAAACTAGAACGAAGACGGTGATTCGCAAGCTACCCAATGGCTCAGATCTATGATTGTGACGAGCATACAATGAGCGGCTAATCCCATTAGCCGTTTGTGGAGGATCTACAACTAAGTTTACTCTACTTTAATTTCTCGTGCTCTAATATATTTGTATTAAATGAGATCTATTATGTGTATGCAAATGAGAAGCATTCGGCTATGATTATGATTGTATGTTCTGAGTGGTAAAAGCAAGATAGTTTATCGTGGTACTATTATTTGTGTCGAGTCCATTTGTTAGTGCATCCTGTGTGACGATAGCAGTCTAAGTATAGGAGATATTTTGTAATAGTCAATATGTTCGTAATCGCATATTAATACATGTTTGATATACGTTTGTTATATGTTTGATATATGTTTGATATTGATATTTATTGTATATATGTTTGAACTTGGTTGTAATTGATGTTATACGATAAGTTCAAACAGAAGTTCAAAGATAAGTTCAAACATAACTTCAAAGGTAAGTTCAAACATAAGTTCTAGAACAAGTTCAAAGACAAGTTCTAGAATACGTTCAAAGTCACTGGTTCGAACTTATGGTGGACAAGTTTGTGGGCTTAGGCCTTCTCGAACTTGTCCAGAGCATGTTCGAATCTGAGCCTTATAATTAAGGGTTAATCCGTTTTGATTAATAACTTTTGCAGAATTAAGGCTGAGAGGCGATTGCGAACTTGCAGAGGTTTTTGTGTGTGTTCTTGGAGAGAATCACGTGTCGGGGCGTTCTTGTTTGTTTCTATCATCGTGTGTGTCTCCGTGTTCCGTGTGCGTGATCGTTCAGTCAAATCGCTAACGAGGATTCCGCACACGTTGGACGGTGTCGCGTCAAGATATGATCCGTAGGTAGGTGACCTTACAAGTGGTATCAGAGCCATAAGGGGGTTTTTATGGCCTGTTTGATTTAATGTCTAATATCTTAATTGTCTCTAATCTCTAATTTGGTCAATAGAAATGTAACATTATCTCTTTATTAAACAGATGTAATAAGAGTCTATACGTCTAATCACTTAAAAAACAAACGAGCCCTTAGTGTTGTTCTTCGTGTTCATAATCAACATTCTTGGTTTCTTGACGATTTTGGACGGGGAAAATCACATCTTTGGTTAGTTTTTCGAGTTATTCAAGCAAGATAACGGAGAAAATTTCCTATTGTTCATCATTTTAGTCGAAATCATAGTTTTTAATCTTAAAAACTTTGGTTTAAACTGAAAACTTGAAAAAATCAAACTTTTGGCCGTTTTTCAAACTTGCGGCGCTCGAACATAGGAGGTATTAGGGTTTATTCGAATTTGTCTACAAATTCTAACTTGTCAGAAATACGCTCCTTACGAATTTAATTTAGGGTTTCATTTGAATTTGGCTGAGATTCGAACTTGCTAGCATTCAAATTTTTCAGAATTCGAACTTGTCAGAAACCTCGAACTTGTTAGACCTTCGAATTTGTTGATTTCGAACTTACTCAATTTCGAATTTAATTTTAAACGAATTTAATTTTAAACGAATTTAATCTTAAACTAATGCGAACTTACCTAAGTTCGAAAGGGTTAATTTTAAATTATGTTACCTAAGTTCGAATACAAAATGTTTAGAAAGGATGACTAGTTTGCTAAAGTTTATCGAAATGGACCATGAAGTTGGCAAGACAAATTCTCCTCCAAAACTGATGAAGTTAGAAGACTACTACTGGTGGAAGGATAGGTTTGCTGACTTTGCGCGTTTCAATGACATGAGAATGTGGATATGTATCGATGAGGGATACATTCCACCTACTCAGGAGTTTGAGGGCCCTCAGAGAGTCTTGACATATCAGAAGATAAAGGATGATGACAACAAACTGTATGAGGCCGAGAACAGAGCTTTTTCAATTTTTCGCATGGCACTACCTCAGCAAATTTTGCACACTTTACGGAATCATCGTACTTCTAAAGAGCTATGGGATGCTCTCGAAAAGAGGTGTGAGGGTAACCCGAGGGTTCGTAAAGGTAGGACAGAGATGCTAAAACAGCAGTTCACAATTTTCAAAGCATTGAAAACCAAAAATCCAGATGAGACGATTACAAGGTTCTTCCATTTACTGACGGAGTTGGATTCGAGTATCGTGAAATTGAGAAGATAGAGAAACTTCTTGATGCTTTACCGGCGAAGTGGGAAATGTACACAGCGCTTATCAAGCATGATGAAGAAAAATTCAAAACTCTTACTCTCAAGGGAGTTATTGGTACGCCGAGAGCTTATAACTTTCACTTACTTAAGAAAGAGAGGGAATATGATCAAGTCTAAGATCCAGAGATGTATTTTGGAAAGTCAAAACCTTCTGTTGTGAGCGAACTGAAAACAGCTACAACTTTCTTCACGGGTGAAGCGTCTATTCCAGTGGACGTAGAAGAAACAAGCAGTCGGGCTGTCTTAGGGTATTCTAAACTGGAAGAAAAACCTACTCACTCAGCATCTACTTCTTAACAGCACACAAAAATGCCTATGAGTGCACAATCAGCGGAAACTCATCTGAATCTTTTGGCTTCCTTTGTTGCAGCATATGGAAATTGTGTACAAGGAAAAATAAACGATCCTGCATTATGGGAAGAGGACTATGATCAGGTGGATCCTAATGATTTGGAAGAAATGGACCTCCAACGGCAACTGGCCATGGTGACTCAGAGAGTTAAAAGGTTCATGAAGCGAACATTGCTGGTCTGTTAACAAACATATCATCAGACAGGCAGCTTGATGGGACGTATGATTGGAGTTCACATTCTGAATCGAACGCTAGAGCCTTCATGGCTGAAGTGACAGAGACTGGGGATGATGGAGCAGAGGAAGTAATAAAGGACAACGAACAGAGTGATACAAGTCCTGTGTTGGTGGAGAAGTCAGACAATCAGACCATTCTGGAATTTGCCGCACAAATGGCGAACGTGGAATCGGATTACAAAAAGGTAATTCTGAACTTTTCTACATTCCGTGATTTATGTGTTTTATGTGCTACTTTAAATGATTGATTGAATTTAGTTCTACAAACACATAATAATTTAACTGCTCAAATAGATCCTTAAAATCTGATAATGCTAGTCTCCTAGATATTAAAAAATATTTTAGGAATAAGCTAAAGGCAGATGCTCAAGATGTTATAGTTCTAAAAGACAAATTAAGAGAACAATGTGTCAGGATAGAACTTATGTATGAGCATGTTGAGGCTTTAACCAAAGAACTTACCATTATGGAGGTCGAGCTAGCTGAATCAAAAGTTAAAGTTGTAGAAGTAAATAGTAGGTTAGAATAGTTTAGGAACTCTTCACTAAATCTAGGGAAAATCTTAGATGCTCAGCGACAGTCTAAGAAACCAGTAGGTTTAGGTTATAAAGAGAGTCCTCCACCTTTCAATGACAATTGTGTGCCTCAGCCTCAGGATAAAACTGACAAACCAGTTGAGTCAGAGGTAGCAACTGAAACTGTATATGAATCTGATAAGGATAAATCAACTAAAGTGACTAATAATAACACTACGATTAAGAAAGTCAAGTTTGTGCAGTCTTCTAGTGACAGAATTCTAGGAGAACCTAAACGAGGCGTTCTTGTTTGCGTCTATCATCGTGTGTGTCTCCGTGTTCCATGTGCGTGATCATTCCATCAAACCGCTAACGAGGATTCCGCACTCGTTGGACGGCGTCGCGTCAAGATAGGATCCGTAGGTAGGTGACCTTACACCATTAGCTTAGGGATTAGGACAAGTATTAATGTTGCATACAGTATGCCGAGAGTTATTGGTTAAGACATGTTTGATTAATCTAGTCGCGCAATTGGTTATATCTATGTCATCGTTGTATGAAATTATAGTGAGTAATACTTATGTTGTGGTGATCCCGTGAATGGTTATTCGTCTCTTGATTGTTTATCTTTTATGTTGGTTACTTCGTAATTATAGTTAAAAACCGATAGCAAACCATTACTCTAAACAAATCATTCAAATCCCCAAATTTACAATTTAAATGCTTTTAATAAACTTACAAGGCTAATAACCTAATCCTAATTACGACCACACTCCCTGTGGATTCGACCCTTACTTCTCTAGCTAAATAGTGGATTTAAGGACCAATTCTGCGGGTCACAACGACGGCCCGTCAGACTTTTGGCGTCGTTGCTGGGGAGTGTAACAATAGTTAAGGTTTAAAGTTAGTTTGTTGTCTTAGTTTTAAGTAATTAAGTTTAAGTTCATTTCTTTGGTTATTTTTAGTCTTTATTCTATTATTAAAGAAAAATTAGATAAAAAATTTAAAATTCAAAAAGGTAATTGTAGTCTTCTACTTTACCACCAAAAATATAATTAGTTTAATTTAGTATTCTATTTAAGTATTTTATTAGTGTATGCACACACGTCGATTGGCTAAAGGATTGCCGCTAAAATTCGAACCTGAGATCGAAAAAGTAGCGAGATCGAACCAAAAGACTGTCAGGATTCAAAATGAACAATTAATCACGGAAAATTTAAATGCACAAGAGGAAGAAATTCCTGATTTAGAGATTCCTAATTAGAAAGCCCTACGATTTTGCCGCGAAATCATGATCAAGAAGAACCTGAGCTAATTGCTGCTAGAATGGGTGATCAACCAAGACGTACGGTTGAGTCGCATTACCGCCCAGGTGATGTGCCCAACCCGTCTCCAATCTGTTATCCCGAAAACGAGAACGAACCCAAAGTTCCTTCACAATTATTCCAAATTCTTCCGATCTTTCGAGGGATGCCAAGTGAGGAACCCTACGAACATTTAGCTGAGTTCACAGCTATTTGTAAAGCAAACCATGTTCGAGGTATAACCACCGACGGTTTAAAACTTCAATTATTTCCTTTCTCATTAAAAGAGGAAGCGAAGAATTGGTTCGTATCCTTACCAACCAATAGCATTATAACATGGGATCAAATAAAACGATAATTCCTTAATAAATATTATCCCATTAGTAAAACAACTGAGAAAAGAAAGGTAAAATTCTACGAAGCGTTCGATCGTATGAACGAATTACTGAGAGCTTGTCCACACCACGAGGTACCCAAATGGATGCTTATCAAAACACTCTTTGATGGTGTGAGTCAAGAAAGTCGGAATATGATTATAGCTGCCACAGGAGGCACATTTTTAGGTAAAGAAGACGATGAAGCTTGGGAGTTGCTTAGTCAACTCAGTAAAGCTCTTAAAGTCCCAGCTGGTTTTGAAAAAAAAACATAGGTGTTCAAGTTATGGGCATAGATAATCCTGGGAACGTGAGGTCAAAAGTGAGATTTCAGAATTAGGAAAAAAAAATGGATCAATTGATGAAGGTTCTTTCAAACCCTAGCGTATCAATTAATTGTGTTACATGCGGAGATCCATCACATCATTCCGACACATGTCCTCAAGTGCAATCCACTGAGGAATTTGCTAATAAAGTTTACGGATTTAGAGCTCATCGAGAGAGGGGTAATCCATTTTCGGAAACATACAATCCGGGATGGAGAAACCATCCCAACTTTCGATAGAAAAATGATCATCCTACCGATCATCAATCTAAACTAAGATATGAACCACCAAAGAGAGAATATCAATATGGTTCAACTTCAGCAGCTAAGGGTGAGTGATATTATAAGTGAAATCATAGCGATCAACCACAATTCAAAGTGGAAACAAATATGACTTCTGTGCAATTCGCAGAATTCGCTGAATTTATGAAACAGCAATCAGCTATTAGTACTAAGACCATGGAGATGTTAACTCACCAAATGGGTCAGATAGCTGAATCGCTTACTAGGCGCGAGGAGCGGAAGCTTCCTAGCAATACTATTCCCAATCATTCACACGCTCATCATCATAATAAAGATAAGAAACATGAGATTAACGAAGTTAATGAAGTAGCTAACATAACAACATTAAGGTGTGGAAGAGAGGTAGACAATAAAATTGAGATGCCTAAAGAGAAAGAGGCAGAAGAAGATACCGACACTGAAGTCGTGTATGAGGAGAAAGAGGATCCAAAGAAGAAGGAGGTTCCTAAGAAAGTTTCTTTTAAAGAGCCAATTAAAGCAGATATTCCAACGCCCAAAGTTGGGGAGGCGGATAAGAGTCAGGACACTTCAATTCCTCCTCCTAATCCGGCTGCTTTAGAAAATCAAAAATCTTCTCCTTACGGAAAAAGAGGCCCACAACCAGAGGATCTTTGGGACTTATTCAATCAAGTTAAGATCAATATTTCTCTGATAAAGGCCATTCAACAGGTTCCATCTTATGCCAGTTTTTTGAAGGATCTCTGTGCTCAGAAAAGAAAGTATAAGGTCTCGCTCCCAAAGCAGATCAATCTAACTGAGCAGTTGAGTGCAGTAGTTTCTAGTTCTCTACCTCCAAAGCTAAAAGATCCTGGATCACCATTGATTCTAGTGACAATAGGCAATGCACAGATTAAGAAGGCACTTCTTGATCATGGAGCTAGTGTTAATATTTTACCTGGAGACTTGGTTGATAAACATGATCTAGGTCAATTACGGAGAACATATATTGTCTTACAGCTGGTAGATCAGTCAACCAAGTGCCCAAGAGGTATTTTAGAAGATGTCATATTAAAATTTGAAGATTTTTACTATCCAGTTGACTTTCTAGTATTGGACACCGAAAGTTCAATAGGAGATAATCAACCGGCTATTATCCTAGACAGACCTTTCTTAGCCACGATTAATGCAAAAATTAATTGTAGGACAGGAGCAGTGGATATTGCCTTTGATAATAGGAAATTAAGACTAAATGTATTTAGTACTTCAAGTGTCTCTGCTATTGATTCAAAATGTTATCTTATAGACATGGTGGACGAACTTGACCAGTAGCATAGTTGGTTAATCAACACCAAAGATGCTACCAAGTTATTCTTTGTTGAAAATGAGCTAGCCAAGTTAAATCATACTGAGTGTGATAAGCTTGAAGTAGTCATGGAATCCACATTAGAATCAAAACAACCACCGTGGACCCATAGGACTAAAAAATTTCCTATTGATTCACCTAAGTTCGCCAAACCTTCAATAGAGCAACCACCTGTTCTAGAATTGAAGGAGCTGCCATCTCATTTAAAACATGCTTTTCTAGGTTAGAATGACACTTTACCTGTCATAATTTCATCAGATTTGACTGAAGAGCAAGAGAAAGCTCTACTGAAAGTATTAATCAAATATAAAGAAACAGTAGGCTGGACGATAGCTGATTTAAAAGGAATCATTCCCACTTTGTGTATGCACCAAATCATTACAGATCCAGAAGCTAAACCAGCTCGGGATGCACATAGGAGATTGAATCCTAATTTGAGAGAGGTTGTTAAAAAGGAAGTATTAAAATGGTTGGTCACTAGATTTATATATCCTATATCTGATAGTGGGTATGTCCAACCCAAACTGTACTCAAAAATCGGGAATTACAGTCATTAATACTGAAGAAGGAGAGAAGATAGCTACTCGCCCTGTAACTGGGTGGAGAGTTTGTATAGATTACAGAAAACTTAACGCTGCTACTTGAAAAGATCATTTTCTGCTACCATTTATAGATCAAATAGTGGAAAAATTAGTAGGACAGAAGTGTTACTATTTCCATGATGGATATTCTGGTTACAATCAAATCCCAATCCATCCAGAGGAGCAAGAGAAAACAACATTTATTTGTCCCTATGACACCTTTGCCAACCGAAGGATGCCGTTTGCACTATGTAATGCACCCGCCACATTCCAGCGATGTATGGTGGCTATCTTTTTAGATATGGTGGGTGGTTAACTTGAAATATTTATGGATGATTTCTCCATATTTGTTAAAAAAATTTGAAGATTGTCTGGGACATCTAGAAAAGCTCCTAAAGATATGCACTGGAACCAACTTAGTGTTATGTTGGGAGAAAAGCCATTTATGGTCAAAGAAGGGGTAGTCCTAGGTCACATTGTGTCCGAAAGAGGAATGGAGGTAGATAACGCAAAAGTTCAATTATTTTCCTCACTTCCACCCCCCACCAACGTTAAAGGAATAAGATCATTCTTAGGCCATGCTGGTTTTTATCGGTGATTCATTAAAGATTTCAGTGAAATTTCAAGGCTGTTATGCAATCTTCTTTCAAAAGACACCGAGTTTAATTTTGATGATGCTTGTATGAAAGCATTTGAGAAGCTTAAATCAAAATTAACCGAAGCACCAATTCTGCAATCTCCGGATTGGTCTCAACCGTTCGATATCATGTGCGATGCAAGTGATTATGCAGTTGGTGCTGTTTTAGGACAAAGATTTGAGAAAAAGTCAGTGGTGATTTATGACGCAAGTAAAACCTTTAATGAGGCACATATCAAATACACCACTATGGAGAAAGAATTACTAGTTGTAGTGTTTGTCCTAGATAAATTCAGATCATTATTTGGGGGGCAAAAGTAATTGTGTACTCTGGCCACAGCGCTTTAAGACATTTGTTGGAAAAAAAGGATGCCAAGCCTAGATTAATTCGGTGGATCCTTCTATTGCAAGAATTTGACTTAGAAATTTAGGATAAAAAGGAACAAAAAATGTTGTTGTCGATCATTTATCAAGGCTTCAACTAATCCCAACAAACTCATCTGATCAAATCTGGGACTCCTTCGCTGATGAACAATTATTATCTGTATCTAAAATTCTCTTGTTTGCGAATCTAGTTAACAATTTCGTAACAGGAAGATTGCCATAGCACTAGAACTCACAACTTGATAAAATATTTCTATGCTCAAGCAAGGCAATACATTTAGGATGAGCCTGATTTATTTAAAATAGGAGCAGATCAAATTATAAGACGATGTGTCCCTAACTCAGAACACGAAGATATTCTTAAACACTGCCATGCATATGCTAGCGGTGGCCATTTCAGCGCAAAGAAAATTGGCCACCGGATATTGTAGTGTGGTTTTTCTGGCCCACGATATTTAAGGATGCCTACGAGTTTGTTAAAGGGTGCACAAGATGCCAGCAAACTGGTGGTATCGCAAAAATGGATGAAATACCTATGACCCCGATATTAATTGTCGAGATATTTGATTTATGGGGCATTAATTTTATAGGACCTTTCCCTAAATTAATTGGATACGAGTACATTTTAGTTGCAGTAGATTATGTTTCTAAATGGGTGGAAGCAGAAGTTACACGCACTAATGATAATCGGGTTGTGTACAAATTTGTTAGAAGAAATATTTTAGCACGACACGGTATTCCAAGGGCTATCTTCAGTGATGTAGGGTCACATTTTAATAATCAGCACTTTGCTAAACTCCTTAAACAGTATGGAGTTAACCATAGAATAGCAACGCCTTATCATCCGCAAACAAGCGGAAAAGTCTAGATCTCTAATAGAGAGATTAAGAGAATTCTCGAGAAAACTGTCAGACCTAATCGTAAAGATTGGTCACAAAAATTAAAGGATGCTCTATGGGCATACATAATCGCATTTAAAACACCAATCGGTATGTCCCCATATAGACTTGTGTATGGTAAGCTTTGCCACCTCCCAGTGGAATTAGAACATCGAGCTCTATGGGCTATCAAAAACACTAATTTTAATTTACATGATGCCGGTGTTGATAGAAAATTCCAATTGAATGAACTAGAAGAAATTAGTAGAGAAGCCTACGAAAGCGCCAGAATTTATAAAGAGAAAACTAAGGTTTTCCATGACGGAATGCTTAAAAATAAAATATTTACCAAAGGAAATAAAGTTTGGTTATTTAACGCAAGACTTAGTTTATTTCCCCGTAAATTAAAAAGTAAATGGACAGATCCATATATTTTAAGAAATACCTACCCACACGCTGCAGTAGAAATACAGGACCTAAAAGGTGGCGAGTCATTTAAAGTAAATGGACATAGACTTAAATTATATGTTCGATGGGCCACCAACGATATGTTAGTGTCTGAACTAATCATACTACAAGATCCTAAGGTTAATTAATTAGTTTAGGAGCAGTACGTCTGGCTGTAGACGTAAAACTTAGCGCTTTCTGGGAGTCAACCCAGAGTATTTTGATTATTTGAATTTAATTGTTTTTAAGTATGTTTATTTGCTTAATTATGTGTACCCCATTAAGTTGGGGAGGATCATCCTCCTGAACTTAGTTGTGTTTAGAAATTAGGATTCAAATTAAATAATAAGGCCACGCATCAGGAAATACAAAATTTAAGCACGTAGCAGAATTATTTTAACCCAATAATACGAGCGTAAGTTGGGTAGAATACCCGTAAAAATTAAAAAATTAAATAATTAGGGTTCCAAGACCAGCGCATGGCCCAGATCACGAATCTAGAGGCCCGGGTGCAGGGGGGGCGCATGCCTGCGCTTGCCCTGCGGCTTGACGCTCTAAAAATCTTATAAAAATGGTACTGATCGTCCCCATAACTCCGAAACCCTAATTCTAGTTACAGAAACAGCGGATCTCGATTTATAAGCTTAAAAACCTTTAAAAAAATCGTCTTTTTAACGTCAAATTTTCAATCCGACATTAGTTCTTCTCAATTACTAGCAAGGTATACTCCCTATAACCCCTTTACTTCATTCTACCCTAGTTTCATAAAGATTTATCATGCATGCATGGGTTGAGGTTTTTGGGAGTTACATGGTTTTTTATAAAAAAAAGGTTATTAATAATTTTCTAATATTCATTTAACTAATATAAAATTATTTTCGCAAAATTTTTGTAAAAATTAAACAATTTTTCGTATTTATTGTATTTATTAACTTTTTGTAGTAAAAGGTTACGTTTTCATTGTTAAATTAATTATGATTAAAGTTCATGCATTTAATAGGGTTAGATTGGGCACACATTGTTGGTGAGACTTAGGATTAGCTGTTTATTATCGAAAAAGGGGTGTTTAAATAATCATGCATCATTTACGTACAAACCCCACATTTTTAATCCTTTGTATTTGCGTTATTTTTAGATGTCAACCCAGTTCCATGTAAACGGTAACCGTCCAGGAAATTCCCAAAAACCTAGGATGAGAACACACGATCCTAGGGATGTTCGTTTTGAAAAACCACTCAATGTGGAGTTCCCTAAAATTCCACCAAACACTAACAATGATAAACCACCTAGGTTTCTCATAGAGTGTACCCTAAAAGAGTCTGACTTCGATAATTTTTAAATATTAGAGTGTTTTGAGCGACTAGGATGGGCTAAAGCCATACAATGGGAACTTCCGTATATTCAAATTAGTTTGGTCCAAGAGTGGTTCGCTACCGTTCGGAAAGCAGAAGAGGAAGAGGACCATGACTTTGAGCTCACAGGAATAGTAGGAAACAAGAAAGTGTCAATATTAAGGAAAATCCTTTGTGAGGAATTCGGTATAGACGCTGATTTCCCAAGGCCTAGGGAATCTTGGTCATCTTTAGACCTTCAAGGGGGTAGAGCGAGACAAATTGGTGGATGGTCTAAGAAATGGGATGAGATGTTAGCCACGGTAATTAGAATGTCAATAAAGGAGGCGAGAGGGTATGTCCACTATAATAAGGGGGACTTATGTTCGCTAGCTAAGGTGCTGTGGAAGTTGGTCACCCTCACCTTGCTTCCCAAAAGTCAAGACACCACTGATGTTAGATCCAAGAGATACTGTTAGTGCATGCGTTAATGACTGGATACCCGACCATATCCTTAGGATACATAATAATGGAAAATCTGTGGGAGTGTAGTTTCCCAGGTCAAGGGATGAATTATCAATACTGGCGTATGCTAAGTGAGCTATTTATTTTTAAAAAAAGCTGTGTCAGAACAATTACCAATTAAATTCTTTAACCCAAACGAGATTTGGTTCACTAGAGTCACAATGTTAGGGCTACTTTTCGAGAAAAACCATCTAGGCTATCAAAGTCGTTGTCCAAAATCCTATAAAGTAACCCAAATTCCATTCATTGTACCCGACAACCCTGAAGGACAAAACGACAAACAGGATGAAAGATCATGGGAAAAATTAACAATCGAAAACTTGATGAGATCTCAAATCAACATTCCAAAGGACGTGATGGGTAGCATACTAAATGCAAACAAAGAATTGGTGAAGAATATTCAAAAGTTGCAAGAGGAGCAAAACAAACATGAGAAACTATTTAATACGCACTCAGACTGGCTCACCAATCTTCAGATCACTGTCGGAGAGTTGGAAGAGATTGTCGCACCTCTGGCCGAATGTTGATTTTATAATTATTTGAATATTAATTTTTATTATGTGTGCTAAAACATTAAGTATGGTTTGATGTATTTCTGATGTGGTGGTTTATTTTGTTTTGTTTGGTTATTTACATTTATTTAGATTGTAATAGTACTTTATTTTTATTTTTAATTTCACAGTGTGATGCTTATTTTAAGTCGAATTATAAAAAACTGAATTCTTTTTGTTTATTTAATTTTAATTATTATGGACAAGGAATATGTACCGATCTATCTTTCTATGATCTTAACCAAGGAATTAATTTTGATGTGACGAGGACGTCACAAAAGTATAAGTTGGGGAGGATAGGTTATAACGATAAAATTAATTAATTAATTTAGCCCTCACAAAAAATTTTAGACTACATTCTATATCAAAAATTAGAAAGCTTTACAGCCCCGCATACCAAAACAAGAAAAAATGAATTTTCAGCAGAGTTGGGCGCAGGGGGGCGCAGGCCCGCGCTGGCTCTGCGCCCCATCGAGATAAAATGCAGTTTTGAGCCCCATTTCATCATTTTCACAACCCTAGAACAATAGTCTACGCTTGGGTGTGCGGCTCTCTCCCAAAACCCCTACTTTTGTGCCCAAAATTTGCAAATTTAAGCTTCAAAACACCTACATATTCATAAATATCAAAGATCTAGGCTAGAAGTCACCTCTTTGTGGGTAGTTTCATCTATTTTGGAGATTTTTGGGTAGAGAAAGTGGTGAAGAAAAAACCTAGATTTGTACCAAGTTAAGATTCCAATCACCAAGGTTAGTGTTTTTATTGAGTAATTGAAACTTATTTCATACTTTTTTTAGTAAAAATGAAAGCTTGAGCTTCATGGTCATCAATGGAGTTTTCATGGTGATTTTGACTATTTCGAGTCAAAGTATGTGAAATTACATGAATTTGATGATATCCTTGATGTATGTTTTATGAGATATGTGTTTATGTGTTAAGTTTGTTAATTTGTCATGGTTAATTTCTAGAAAATAATTTGAATTAAAAAATTTGGTTGCCAAAATGTGCATATATTGTTAAAATCATAAAACTTGGGTGATTAGCTTAAAAATTAATTTTTTGTACTAAATGGTTTTTATTAAAATAATATAAATGTTTAGTGCTTAAAATAATGCCAAATTATAGACTATATATAGGATGCATAATGTGAGCGTAAAAGAGTATGTATGTATGTATGTATATATATATATATATATATATATATATATATATATATGTATAGGAGGTCCGAGAGGTTCCCCCAAATATCTAGCTTTAAGCCTGTAGAGGGGGGGGGGGGGTGAATACAGCAATTTAAAAAACTACACACTATTTTTTCAATGTTTGTATGTATTATCAACAATTTGTTAATTACAAACAAGCTTGAATGCGGAATAGTTCAAGCTGAGATGACAGATACAACAGTATGTTCACTAGTCTAAGACAAACTCAAACTAGTATACAATGAATACACTCACTAAGAAGCACTCACTGGGTTTTCAAGACTTTAAGGGAACAGCTTATGTAAAACAGCTTAGACACACAGATACTGAATTACACAGCAGACTTGCATGCATGAAAAACACACTTGCACGTTCACTCTTGGTTTCAGCACTTAGCTTTCTTCACACATCTTTCTGTCCTTAGAAGCTTCCTTTTATACTCACTCAGAGGATCTAAGAGAAACATCTTCATTGGACGGAATGAAAAAGAGAAGTCTTGTTGAAAAGACAACATAACCTTTTCTGCACTTTTCTGAAAAGCAGACTTGTCTTCACATGTGCAGAACTTTTGTCTTTTTACTTTGTCTACTGTTGCATTGCCGTTAACTAATTTAGGAATGTCAACTTTGCGTCTTTCTTCCTTGTAAAGGCCTATTTTGATATAAGAAAAAGGTCTGTCACCCTTTTTCAAATAACCTTTTGTCTTCATGTTACAGAACAGCTTGGGCAGACTGAGCAGTTCTGTTTTCCACTTTGTCTTCGACTTTGTAAACTGATCTAGCAGTCAAAAAACAATACATGATGACTTGGAAACGTATTCCATAAAGTGTTTAGCCTGTTCACAAAGAACAGGTTCTGTTCACAAAGAACAGAACACTTTAAAAGTGCCCAAGCTGCTCACCAGTGTCGCGCTAGCGTAGACAGTTTATGTCCAGCTGTTCAGCAGACGAGAGCTTGGACAAACTGTCTAGTTGCAACACATGTGACCCATAGAACAGCTTTAGACTAATATGCAAATCATTTTCAGGTTTCAATAAGGCATATAACAGGCCTTAAATTCAACCTTCAAATGCATCAACAGGTTTGATTATAAATCTCCCCCTCAGATGTAGAACAGGTTTGACTGAGGCCTTTTTGTGCCTAACAATCTCCCCCTATTTGCAATAACCAGTCTAAGCTGGTCTTATCAAAAATCACTATATATTTTTACAGTACATTTGCTAAAATAAAATTACAACATTACAGTAAAGTAAAAGATCAGTTTTTATATACACTGATTCTTGATTACATACAACAACACATGTTTTTACAAGAGTACAACTAATGCACTAATGTATTTTACAACTAATGTAAAAGAGAATTACAACATATGTAACATAGAGTACAACTAATGTACATTGGACTGTTTTTGTTGGGAGCAGAAAACGGTAAGCATGTCCAACTGATGGACAGCTTCCATTCTTCACCTACCCAGATGGTAGATGGACTTCATTACACTGGAGGGGCTTCCTGGAACATCTTTTCCATTTCTTCTCTTGTATCCTCAAGTTCTTGAATTTCACTTCTGATGAACTTGAACTTGGGATCATTAAGCTCTCCTCTTTCATAGAAGCCTCTGAGTTGATCCCAGACGGCTGCTCTCCATCTGCTAGACTGCCTAAATGAAACTGCAAGTCTGAAGGCGGCAAGTTGTCTCAGATCAACTTTGTATAGCTCTGAGGCTCAGCTCAGGTTCTTCAATAATTTTTCCATCCTCAAACTCTATTCCACTTGGCAGGCTATGATCAACTCCCTTCATTTCAATGGCATAGTCGCCCTGTTCGATCAGTGTAAGGAGTAGCTCCATCTCTGTGTCCTTCTTTGTTCTCCTGGCCTTTATTTTTGGATGTGTCACAAAGACACCTTCACTAATTTCCTTAGATATCAGGCCAAGATCATTTACTCTTTCCATCAACTTCTTGACATATGCCCTGATCTGTTTAGCAGTTTCAGTGTGGTCATAAGTTTCCAATTCTGGGCCTGTTTCACCCATCCTTGTTATTTTAAGCTTCCACTGACTGCCTTTCCTTGATACAGGGACAGCTTTGACAATTGCTTCCTTGGCTAGCCTTCTTTCAGCAACATCATGAAACTTTTTCTTAGCCAAGTTGTCAAAGTGGTATTGAGCTCTTGCATGGGGTACTGTTGATTTGGTCACAGAGACCTGAGTACCTTTCTCTACTTCCTTCTCTTTCTCCCCTGCTGATTGTCTGGCAGCTTCCATTATTTTCTTTGCACCTCCAAGGTAGACATTTTAATTTTCTTTGCTTCTTGGAGTGCAAAGGATTTAGCAGCTTTAGCAGATTCTTCTTCTTTTCTCAATTCCTCCAGAGCTTGAAGCTGTTCTTCTCTAAACTCAAAGTACTTGTGCATAGGAAGACCCATCTCTTTAGCCCTGGCTTTGTGAAACTTAAGATCAGCTGCTTTCTGCTGTTGTTGATCAATGGCTGCTTTTTCTTTTCCTTTAGCTGCTGCTGTAGTGACAGCAGCCTCAGGAATTTCCTCTTCTTCTTCTTCTTCAGTTAGAATTAAGTGCCTCCTTTTACTGCTAGGCCTGTCCTCAGGAATGACTTCCTCCCCCTTAGACTGAGCAGGGTTTGGAGAGACAGCCTGAGTAGGCATAGCAGCTTGAGAGGCGCCTTCAGCTGTACCTGTTTCAAAGACATCTGCTGGCTGACCAGTGTGAGTTGCAGACACTGGTATCTCCTTAGGAGAAGAAGTTTTCTCCCCCTTAGACTTAGTCTTCGAGGCAGATGACTTCTCCCCCTTTGAAGGAGATGAAGCAGCGACTTCAACACCTGGTCTGCCTGAAGACACAAAGTCAGCAGGCTTGCCAGCAGGTTTAGCAGAAGGTTTAGGACCAACAAGGCTAGTCACTAAGTAAGCCAAGTTATCCTTCACCTCAGTAAGCTGGGAAAGACAGGTCTGAAGAGAAGAGGAGTGGGAATCAGCAAGGGATGTAAGCTTAACAATATTTTCCCTGTCAGACGCTGTGAACAGCAGAGTTTGCAGCTGTGCAAGATGAAGTTCTAGAGAATCTTGCACATCAGCAAGATCTGATGACACAGAGTTTGATAGGGAGCCAATTAGAGTTTGTAAGCTAGCCAGAGTGGCTGGAAGGGTAGAGTTGCAAGAAGTGAGAAGTGATGACAGCTGTTGAGAAATAGCTGTCATTGAGGACACAGAGTCCTGCTGAATGGAAAGAATAGAGGAAAGGGAGGTGGACACAGTTTGCAGCTGAGTAGTGAGTGCTAACAGCTGTGGAGATTGATCAGGCTGTGGAGTGGTAGGGAAAGAGGCCTTGAACGAATCAAAGAACCCCTGAAGTTGTGCAGACACAGAGTCTGATATGATGGAGGGTAGAGAGTTCATGGTGTTTTCCAAAGAACCAACTTTGTTGGTCAGCAAAGAAAGCTGATCCTTCAAAGGCAGGTCTTTGGGAGATGGAGGTGTATGGGTAGATTGTTTTGAGTGGGTAGATGGAGAAGATGATGATGAAGCTGGTGTTTGAGGATGTGATGGAGAGGGAAGAGGGACTTTGGACAGAAGCTCCATAGCCTGGGCAAAAGTAAGATGACCCAGGTTGGAGGGATCAAGGGGTCCTTCAGCAGCGGCTGTAGCTGCATCACTAGGAGAAGGGGATGATGTTTGGGGCCTTTCAGATGCTGCTTGTGTTGCAACACCCTCATGAAGACCAGTGGTGGTTCCCTCTGCAGTGCCTTGGTCTAAAGGCACCTCATCATTGGGAGATGGGATATGCATTTCAACATCAGCAGTGGTGAAACCTGCTGATGGAATTCGCATGAAGGGAGCAGCCTCACCAGAGGGATGGTGTGATCCCTGAGGTTCATCAGCTTGGGATGTTGGTCCCTTAGCAGCTGTTTGATGCAAAACAGTTGGATCATGGGGAGTAGAAGTTTGAGGCTGAGCTGCTGATTGGTTTATATCAGCAGCGTGGACACCTCGTGCAGACTCAGGGTGTGAGGAGATATGAGTGGGGGACAGTGTGGACACAGTATGGAGTGGAGAGGACTCCTGTCTTTCAATATCCTCAGCCTGTTGGGAGGCTGGGATAGTTGATGTGGGTATCTCCGTTTGTACAACTGGTTCCTGTTGGGAGGAACCAGAGGGTCTAGGCTGACTCTGGGTAGACACAGATTGGAGTGAAGCAGGCTCCAAATGAGCTGAACCTGCTCCCAAAATAGGAGAGGCAGCTGGGGTTGCTTCTTTTTCAACTGAACCCTGTTGAGAGGGAACAGAGGAGGTGGTTTTGTGGGCTGATTTCTTTTTGGAAAATGATTTTCTGTGATAGAGAATGGATGGAGTGGGTGATTGTGGAGAGGGGAGAGGATCTGTTTGGACAGGGTGTGAGACTGGGTCAGGAACAGTGGGGCTGGCCTGTTCCATAGTCTCTTGTGCCACAGAGGCACCAGCCACAAAGGCTTCAGGCTCAATAAATGAACCAGGGTGAGGAGACTGCTCCTCCTCAGCCACAGAGGCTAAAGGAACAGACTCAGACTGAGCTGTTTTGGCCTTCTTTTTCACAGGCCCAGCTTCAGTTGCCAGGGCCCTTTTAACAAGCTTGGACCTGGCTTTGGATTTTGTTACGGGAGCAGCAGCTTCTGGATCCACCCTCACATCAGAGGGTCCTTCCACCAAACCTAACAGCCTCCTCATTGGTGTGGATAGAGGAGGCTCATTTTGCAGTACAGGAGTATGAAAAATTCTATTCTCTATGACAGGGAATGCAGCAGTCTTAAGTAGGGGCTGAGAGTTGTAAAGTTGCTCACCACAAACATGGCAGAAAATGAGACTCAGAAACCTGGGATAACGGACAGCAGCTGGTCTTGGCTCTTGCTGCACCAGGTTTCTCATGTTCGAAAAGATCCACTTAGCCATGTCAAGAGTAGTCCCATCCACTAGTTGTAGGACTATTGGAACTTCATCTCTACTGAGTTGGTCGAAGGAACCAACCTTGCTGCTGAAACACATCACCACAGAGGCGAATAAGAAGCTGTAAGTGGGTGACAACTCCTTCCTGTACAATGTTGCTCCAATTTTGGGTTCTGCTACACCACAGAAACGTAGCAGATTTCCCATTTGCTCGTTCTCAGGCTGGGGCAGATCATAAGACTCAGCAACAGGCAGATGAAGAACCTCCCTCAGAAGATCAACTGTTATCTCAATGGATTGAGTTCCATTAAGAATAGTTCCTTTGATGACCTTAGTGTTGGGATTGTAGGAGCATGTGTACCAGAATTCATACACCATCTCCTGGTACAGGACACCAGGAGATGCAGTCATGGCGTAGTTCAACGGATGAACTTTCAGAAACTCCACCATTTGGTCATAGCCCTTCCCCACATAGTTTTTGGGGATTGTGAGGTTGGCAATGTAGTTGGTGGGCTTAATGGTCAGCATTGTGGTGATTGATGAGTGTTTGACAACATCCTCACCAACGAACACTGGGAGAAAGGGATTAGGTCTGTGAGCCATTTGGGAATTTTTTTTTTTTTTTGAGGTTGAAGAAGCAAAAGACACTTAGTCGATTTTAGGGTTCTTGAGGATTTCTGGAAGTGATGAGGAAGACGAAGATGAAACTGTATTTAGGTATTTATAGGATTTGAATGTGAGTGTGTATGAGAGAGAAGATTTTGGGCGGTTTGATTTGAAAAAGTCGTTAACAGAAAACGGAACGGTTGTCCATGTCAGACCGTTTGTCAGACCACTCGATTTCTTTTTAATCACTTACACACGTAATCCACATTATCCGCAGTAATTAAGTTAAATAAAACATTAATTAAGTAACTTAATTGTGAAGAAAGGTAATTAAAATATTTGGTCTAAGCTGTTGGTCAACCCTTTGATGAGCAGAGTCAACACATGTTATTCATTCTTCAAGCTGTTCTCCCTTCAAACTGTGCCTTCAGCCTGTTCTCAGTTGTGAGAACAGGTTGGGTTCAATATTTGAACAGGTTACAAGACAAAGGCTTGTAAGGCAGTGTGAAGGAATGAACAGGTTGAGGATTGAACCATCAGAGCAGGCTGGACTTAAAACCTGTTTGTTGTTCAGCCTGTTCTGTGCTCAAGCTGTTCAAGTTTTTCAGAAAAATGGCTAAGTATAGAACATGCATAGCCTGTTCTGTCTAAGCTGTTCTGAGAGACTTGAGCAGTGTGAGACATATAACTTTATAGACCTAAGAGAACACTTAGTCACTCTTATTTAACATGCCCAGCTTGCTGACAAGGTAATTAAACCTTGTTTCATCCAGAGGTTTGGTGAAAATGTCTGCAAGCTGTTCATTTGTGGAAATAAAACTTACCTCCACATTACCTTTCTGAATGTGATCCCTGATGAAGTGATGTCTGACTTCAATATGCTTTGTTCTTGAATGAAATACTGGATTGTTTGAGATGGCTATGGCACTTGTATTATCACACAGAATAGGAGTTTTCCTATACACAAGCCCATAGTCTTCAAGCTGATGCTGCATCCACAGAATCTGCCCACAGCAGCTTCCCGCAGCAATGTACTCAGCTTCAGCAGTAGAAGTGGACACTGAGTTCTGCTTCTTGCTACTCCAACTAATCAACTTTCCACCAAGGAGTTGACATCCACCTGTTGTGCTTTTCCTATCTAACCTGCAGCCTGCAAAATCAGAATCTGAATAGCCTGTTAGTTCAAGACTTGAGTCTTTGGGATACCAAAGACCCAAACCTGGAGTACCCTTCAGGTATATGAAGATTCTTTTAACAGCTGCTAGATGTGATTCCTTTGGATCAGCTTGGAACCTAGCACATAAACAGGTGGCAAACATAATATCAGGTCTACTAGCAGTCAAGTATAGCAAGCTCCCAATCATGCCTCTGTAAGCTGTTACTGAAACAGCTTTGCCACTGGCATCAGCATCCAATTTTACATTGGTTGCCATTGGGGTTTTAATAGGAGAACTTTGATCAAATTTGAACTTTTTCAATAGATATAAAGTGTACTTTCTTTGATTTATAAAAATTCCAGTTGAGGTTTGTTTAACCTGTAATCCTAAAAAGAAAGTTAGTTCTCCCATCATGCTCATTTCATACTTAGATTTCATGAGTAGTGAAAAATTCTTGCATAACTGCTCATTAGTAGAACCAAATATTATATCATCTACATAAATTTGAACAAGCATAATGTCAGATTTCACTTTCTTTATGAACAGTGTAGTATCCACTTTACCTCTGGAATACCCATTGCTCATAAGGAACTCAGTAAGAGTGTCATACCAGGCTCTAGGGGCTTGTTTGAAACCATAGAGAGCTTTGTCCAACTTATAGACAAAACCTGGATGTTGTTCATTTTCAAAACCTGGAGGCTGCTTGACATAAACTTCTTCTTGCAGCTTCCCATTCAAAAATGCACTCTTCACATCCATTTGAAATACCTTAATGCTCTTATGAGCAGCGTAGGCTAGATACAAACGAATTGCTTCTAGCCTGGCAACAGGAGCAAATGTTTCATCATAGTCAATTCCTTCCTCCTGTCTGTAGCCCTGAGCAACCAGTCTTGCCTTATTTCTAATGACATGACCTTGCTCATCCATTTTATTCCGGAAGACCCATTTAGTGCCAATTATAGTTTTACCTTTAGGAGCAGGGACCAGCTTCCATACATTGTTTCTCTCAAACTGATTGAGCTCTTCTTGCATGGCAGTGATCCAATTGGCATCTTTTAATGCTTCATCAACCTTCTTTGGCTCCATCAGTGAAACAAAACTAGAGAACATACAAAAATTCCCTAAGCTGTCCCACCGTGTTTGTATCCCTTTGTTGATGTCACCAATTATTTGATCATTGGGGTGACACCTGATCCACTTAGGATCATTTTTCAATGATGATTCACCTGAGTTGTTAACATCTTCAGCAGGTCCTGTTGAACAGCTCTCAAGATTTCTGTTGGTACATCCTGTGTGACGACAGCAGTCTAAGTGATCCTACATTGTGATTTTAGCAAGTGTGTGATATATATATGTTTATATATGGTTGATATTTATTAGTGTTTGTATGTTTGAACTTGATGTAACGTATTACAATAAGTTCAAACATAAAGTACAAAGATAAATTCAATCATAAGTTATAACGTAAGGTTCAACACTTTATTGTTTATGTAAAAGGCTAGATTCGAAGTATATATGGGTTGACATTCGAATCTGTGATAGATTCGAATGTAACCATAGATTCGAAAGAAGGCTAGATTCGATACTGTCAATATGGACAGACTCGAATGGGCCTTGGGCCAGATTCGAGGTTGGCCCACAACAGACTCGAATCAGGGTCTATAATTAGGGATAGACTCGAATGATTAGGAGACTTTTTGCAGAATTCGTGAGAAATTAAACAAGAGGCGATCTCGAGTTTATCAGCTAGGTGAGTGCTGTTTCGGAGAGAATTAGTACGTAGGATCGTTCGTGTGTCGTTCGTTCAGCGTCTAATAGTCTCCGTGTTCCGTTAGTTGAGAGTTGTCCGTCTAACCGTCAACGAGGATTCCGCACTCGTTCACGGATCCGCGTCTAGATAGATCTTGCAGTCGTAGACCTTACAAGTGGTATCAGAGCCTACGGAGTGTTCTTCGTGTTCTTCGTGTTCATCAGATACATTCTAGGTTTCTTGACGCTAGTTGGACGGTTTTGCTCTCAAAAACGTGTTTCTGAGCTTAGCAAATTCATATTCGGGAAACACTTTGTGGTTTTTCACGTTTTTGATCGAAATCATTATTTTTCGTTTGAAAAATAGTGGTTTAATCTGTAAAACGTCAAAAAATCAAAGTGTTAGCCGTTTTTCGAGTTTGCGGCGCTCGAATCTATAGGGGTAATTAGGGTTTCACTTTAGTCTCGAGTCTAACCTAAATACGCTCCTTTCGAGTCAATTTCAGTGTGTTTCGAGTCTACTTTGTTTCGAATCTGTTACTTCATTCGAATTGGATCTCGAGTCTGTGTTGTTTCGAGTTTATTTCGAGTTTGTTACTGTTTCGATTCTGTGCTTCGAATCTGCTAGACATTCGAATCTACTGAAGCCTTCGAATCTAAGGACCATCGAATCTAAGGAGTTGTTCGAATCTGACATTATTTCGAATCTAATTGACTTTTAAGACTTAATCGAATTTATTCTCAAAAGATTTAATATTAATTAGTTTCGAATCTATCTAGATTCGAATAAGTTAGTCTAAATCAGTTTCGAATTAAATTAATTAAGGTCAAATTCAATTTGTTTCAGAAAAGATGTCAAATCTTCAGAAATTCCTTGAGATGGATCACGAAGTTGGGAAGGCAAATGCACCGCCTAAGCTGATGAAAGTTGAGGACTATTACTGGTGGAAGGACAGATTTACAGATTTTGTACGATTCAATGATATGCGCATGTGGGTGTGCATCGATGAAGGGTACATTCCGCCAGTATCTGAAGTTGAAGGCCGTCAAAAGGTCTTGTCATATCAGATGATGAAAGAGGATGACAAGAAACTATTTGAAGCTGAAAACAAAGCTTTCTCCATAATCCGTATGGCTTTACCTCAAGATATTTTACACACATTTCGGACTCAAAGGACGTCGAAAGAACTTTGGGAGTCTCTCCAGAAAAGGTGTGAAGGTAATCCTCGGGTGCGTAGAAAGCGTACAGAGCTGTTGACCCAACAGTTTGCGATTTTAAAGGCAATTAAGGATGAACAGTTGGATGATATTATCACAAGGTTCTATCATCTGATAACGGAACTTGAAAGTCATGGAATTGAGTATTCGGACACTGACAAGAACAACAAGCTTCTTGATGCCCTACCAGCCAAATGGGCTATGTACGTGGCAATGATTAAGCTGAATGAGGACAAATATTATGCTCAATCACTTGATGACATTGTGGGAATGTTGAGGGCATATCACTTCGAGATGATTAAGGCTGAGACTGATTACGAGCAAGTCCAGAATCCGGCTATGTATTTTGGAAAGACATCTAAATCATCAGTGACAGCTGAACCGAAGAGTGCTACAGCGTTTTTCACTGGAGAAACGTCATCGCCACCAGAGTCCGAAGACTCACTGAATCGCGCGTTCTTAGGGTTAGGAAGATCGGAAGAACCGCAACCTCAAGTCCAACAGGCATCGACCAGTCAGAGCTATTCGAAGATGCCCATGAGCGCAAAGTCAGCGGAAGAGCATCTGAATCTACTTGCTTCGTTTGTGGCCGCTTATGGAAATTGTGTTCAAGGGAAGATCAATGATCCGGCTCTTTGGGATGAAGATTACGATCAGGTCGACCCTGATGACTTAGAGGAAATGGATCTTAAATGGAAACTGGCCATGGTGACCCAGAGGGTTAAACGATTCATTAAGAGAACTGGAAGGAATTTGCAGATGAATAACAAGGGGATCGGGTTTGATAAGTCCAAGGTGAAATGCTATAACTGTCAAGGACTAGGACACTTCGCAAGGGAGTGCCAGAGGCCAAAGGTAGAGACATACCAGGGACAGAGCCAACATCAGGGACAATTCCAAAATCAGTCCCAACAAAGATACCTTCCGAGTTCCTCATCTGGTCAAGCCAATCTAGCGGGTCTATTATCCAATGTCACTTCTGACAGACAGCTAGATGGTACCTATGACTGGAGTTCACATCCTGAGTCAAATGCTAGAGCTTTCATGGCTGAAGTTACGGAGAATGGTTGTGAAGAAGACGAGCAGACCACACGGGACAGCAGTCCGATGTGGGTAGAGAAGGTGAATGATCAGACCGTGCTGGAGTTTGCTGCTCAGATGGCCAACGTGGAATCTGATAACTCTAAGGTTAGTCTATCTTACTCTCTATTTCAAGAATTATGTGCTTTGTGTGCTACTTCTAATGATAGGTTAAATCTAGTCTTAGAATCACATAAAACCATATCTGCTCAAAATGAAAACTTAAAAATAGAAAACGCTAGCCTAAATGATATAAAGCAAGACTTAAAAGAAAAGCTTAAGGCTGATGCTCAAGACGTAATAGTTCTAAAAGACAAACTGAGTGAGCAGTGTGTTAGGATAGAGCTTATGTATGAGCACGTAGAGGCCTTGACCAAAAGTCTGAAGGACAAGGACATAGAGCTAGCCGAGACCAAGGTTAAGGTAGCAGAGGCAAATAGCAAGCTGGAAAAGTTTAGGAATTCGAGCCTAAACCTAGGAAAAGTCTTAGATGCCCAAAGACAGTCTAAGAAACCTGTAGGTCTAGGTTTTCACGAAATTCCTCCACCATTCAATGCGAATTATGTGCCTCAGCCTCAGGAGAAAACTGACAAGTCAGTAGACTTGAGGACCTACCTGAACCGACACCTGTTCCTACAGTTGATAATACACCTAAGGTGGTTGACTCAACCGTCAAGGTCAAGAAAGTGAAATTTGTGTCTTCCTCCAGTGAAACACCTGCAGGAAAACAGAAAATTTCATGGGCTGACCAGGTCGAAGAGACAGACACTGTAGATGTACAAAAGGCTGTAGACACTAGTGAGACACCTAGATCTAAGGGACCAACCAAAAAGTCCATGGATAAGATGTCTTGCTTTAGATGTCACGAGAAAGGGCATGTTGCTTCTCAATGTCCACTTAGGAAAGCAGAAGTTACACCTAAGACAGTGAACCCAACACCTGTTAAGCCCTCACCCAGTGTGGCAAGCAGCAGTAGTTCTCAAACTATCGAGAAAACTGTGCAGGCCGCACCCAAACAAGTTGTGAAGAATACACCGGTTAAGGTTGGACCAAAGGAAGTGATTAGGACAAATTCACCGAATCGTGTCATTAATCAATCTAGGTCAGCACCACAACAAGTCTATAGGAGCACCACACCTAGCAGATCACACACTCCAGTTAGGTCTCATACTCCAGTTAGACAATATGCACCGGTAAGAGCTCAAGGATCACAGTCAGAAATGGCATATAATAGAAATTATTCCAGAGCTCCACAACAAATGCCTACACCCAGGCAAAGAGTGAACTTAAATCACTCGGCACCACAACAGAATTCAGTTCAAAGGCCCAAGTCACCTGAACGGCGAGATGGGTACTTGAAAGAGTTCACGTATGTGGACGAGAATGGTATTACCAAGTCAGTCATGGCTTGGGTTCCCCGTGATAACTAACCTATTTTCTTTCATGTGCAGGAGATAACCACCGGTCCAAACAACAAGTGGTTCGTCGACAGTGGTTGCTCCAGGCACATGACGGGGGAAAGAAGTCTTCTCACAGACTTCAAGGGGGGTAATAGGGGATTCGTATCATTCGCGGGTAACAAGGGTGGAAATATCACTAGAACTGGAGAAGTCACTAATGGGACGATTACTTTGGATCAAGTTTATCACGTTGATAAACTGGTTCATAATCTCATTAGTGTCTCTCAAATCTGTGATAAGAAGAACTCCGTGTTATTTACTGACACTGAGGCGTTAGTGCTAAAGCCTGGATTCAAAATTCCTGAAGAATGGGTGTTGATGCGGGCGCCAAGGAAGAACGACTTATACATGCTGGATATGAACAAGCCAGAGACTTCGATGGGGCCAATTTGTCTACTATCCAAAGCTTCGGAGACGGAATCTGTACTGTGGCACAGACGCATGGCTCACCTGCACCTGAGGAAGATGAATTACATTACGAAGCATGGACTCGTGCAGGGTGTGCCCATGAAAAGTTTTCAGTTCGAGGATAAGTGTCTACCTTGTATGAAGGGCAAACAGCACAAGAAGACACACAAGTCCAAGAAGCAGAATTCCATAGCCTCAGCATTCGATATGTTGCACATGGACCTTTTCGGCCCAATCAACAAAAGGAGTATTGGAGGTAGTTGGTACTGCTTAGTTATCACCGACGATTACTCACGTTTTTCTTGGGTTTTCTTTTTAGGTACGAAGGACGAGACGGCTGCAAGGCTCATCGGGTTCTTGGACCAAGTGGAGAACTCATACGGAACTAGCGTTAAATATATTCGTAGTGATAATGGAACTGAATTCAAAAACACTGTAATTGGTGTATATTGCCTATCAAAGGGCATAGTGCATCAATTCAGTGCACCATATGAACCTCAACAGAATGGGGTGGCCGAACGTAAGAATAGAACTTTGATTGAGGCTGCAAGGACTATGCTTTCGGATTCAAAGCTTCCTACCATGTTTTGGGGGGAGGCAGTGAATACCGCGTGCCACATTTTAAACCGAGTCCTTACAGTCAAATCATTGAACAAAACATGCTATGAAATTTTGAATAAACGGCCACCTAACTTAACTGGATTCGAACCGTTTGGAGTACCATGCACACTTTTAAGAACAAAACATCAACCGAAGTTTGGTGAAAAGGCTGACGAAGGATACTTCCTAGGTTATGTGCCAAACTCACCAAACAAACGGGTGTTTAACAAAACAACTGGTACTGTGGAGATTGTGTATAACATTGAAGTCACAAGTTATACACATGAACCCCAAACTGGTCCGGAATGGATATTTGACTATGATAAGTTATTTGAGTCATTTAACATTCCTCTGGATGATAATGCAGGTACAATCGAGAAGGACTTGGCGACGTTGCATCTGAACGATGATGGCCAAATCTTTCCAAGGACCACGTTCGAATCTACGTCCGAGCCTACTGCGACTGTAGATGGATCTCCAGAAGTTGCTGATCAAGAGGCACCTAACACTGAGAATCAGACTCAAGCTTCAAGTTCCAACTCTGAGGAAAATGTCCGTGAGGATGAAAATGTAGAAGCTGAGCCTGTTCCCCCTTTAGGTGAAATAGGATCCAACTTAGGAGATAATCTAAGGGTTGATGAAATAGAGACCTCTAGGATTAACAAGATCCATCCAATGGATAGCATCATAGGAAATCCTAACGAGGGTGTGAGGACTCGGAGTAGTGTAAATAACAACACTGTGTTGTTGTCGATGATAAACGACTCCGAGGCATATCACACATGTCTATATTCATGTTTCATATCGCAAGTAGAGCCCAAAAAATGTGCAAATGGCACTTAAGGACAACTCCTGGGTTGAAGCGATGCAGGAAGAACTTTCACAATTTTGGAAACTAGAAGTGTGGGAGTTAGTTCCGTTACCTCGAGGGGAGATTGCAATAGGAACCAAATGGGTTTTTAAGTGCAAAAGAGACGATCGGGGTATAGTCACGCGCAACAAGGCGAGATTAGTTGTAAAGGGTTTCAACCAAGAGGAGGGAATCGATTACAACGAAGTTTTTGCACCAGTAGCAAGGCTGGAAGCAATTAGGTTGTTTCTAGCGTTTGCCTCCTTCAAAGGCTTTAAGGTATATCAACTGGACGTTAAGAGTGCTTTCCTGTATGGGAAAGTGAAGGAGTTGGTGTATGTAGAACAACCGCCCGGATTTACAGATCCAAAATATCCTGATAGAGTATATCGCTTAGATAAGGCTCTTTATGGATTACATCAGGCACCTAGGGCGTGGTATGAGACTTTATCCAACCATCTTTTAGAAAACGGTTTTGAAAGGGGTAGGATAGATAGTACTCTATTTGTGAAGAGGAAGGGTGAACACTTTATCTTGGTACAAGTGTACGTCGATGATATCATTTTTGGATCATCAGACGAACAGATATGCAAAGATTTCGAAAAGGTGATGAAGTCTAAGTTCGAGATGAGTGCTATGGGGGAGTTGAATTTCTTTTTAGGGTTACAAGTTGACCAAAAGAAGGAAGGGATGTTTATCCATCAAACTAAGTATGTCTATGACATATTAGAACGGTTTGGGATGGAGGGAACTAAGTTGACTGCCCACTTCAGCACACCGATTCAAGTGAATCACAATCTCAGGCCGGGTACTGAAAGTGATTCCGATGTGGATCCGACTTTATATCGGGCCATGATTGGGTCACTTATGTATTTAACTGCTTCAAGACCTGACATAATGTTTGCTGTGTGTATCTGTGCTAGGTTTCAAGCGAATCCGAAGGAGATGCATATGAAGGCTGTGAAGCGGATTCTACGATACCTCAAGTCGAAACCGAAGTTGGGTCTTTGGTATCACGCGGAGGGAGATCTAGAGTTGGAAGCATTCACGGATTCTGACTACGGAGGATGCAGCTTGACGCGCAAATCTACAACTGGAGGTTGTCAGTTCCTAGGAGGGGATTGGTATCCTGGCAATGCAAGAAACAAACATCGGTAGCCTTGTCAACGTGCGAGGCCGGAGAATGTTGCTGCTGGTTGTGCTGCTCACAGGTCTGGGAACACAAACAATTGCGGGATTACGGTTTGGCTTACACTCAAACTCCTATTAGGATAGACAATCAATACTACAATTGCTATAACTAATAATCCAGTTAAACCAAAATAAAACAAAGCACATAGACAAAGGCATCATTTATTCGTGATTGTGCTGAAAAGAACTTAATCAAACTGGTAAAGTGGCAACGAAGATAATATGCAGATTTATTTACCAAGCGTTGATAAGTCACGGTTTTGAGTATTTAATTCAACTGAATGGAATGCGCAACCCAGAGTAATTTGACCTTAGTTAGTAAGTTTTTTTCAGTTATGTGCGAGTTAGGAAGTTTTTCTTTTCTTTCTTACAGTATGTTCTGCTAATTTAGGAACGTTTTATTTAGTACGTTTCTAATTTTCGTAAGTTTCTATTTTTAGTAAGTAGGTTAGCTTATTTTACTGCTTTTTCTTATGAAAAAAAAAAAAAAAAAAGAGAGAAAATTACAAAAATACAAAAAAAGAGAATATCAGAAAAAAGAGTTAGGTCTTAGATACATAGGTTCAAAGTGACGAAAATTAGCACCGTCGTTACAGACTCTAAGTATTTAGGCTTTCACACATAATGCAACTAAATCCTAAGTGTTATACGTTATTTAGTTTGATGTGTTGGTAGGCATAATACATATAGGGAATCTCAAGGCTAATAAAATATTCTAGAAAAAGTCAAGCGTGTCACTAACTTAGATGTACGACCAATCGGTCTTAATTTTTATGTACAAGACATACAAACATTGAGTCTAAATGAGGTATGCAAACTTTCTGGGGATGTATGGCAACATCAAATACATCTGAAAATGGAAAGACTAGAAATATCATGTAAAACTGAGAGTCGAAAACATGCAACTCTGTTGTACGTAAGTACAGACCTGTTGTCTCTGTTTAGATTCGGGTTAGCAGACATGTCGCTTTGTTGTACGTCAGTACAGACCTGTCACCGCTATCTGCTAACTTTAAAAATAACCTTAAGTCGAACTAAGACACTTTGTTGTATGAAAATACAGACCTGTGTCCGATGTTTGTCTTTTAAAGAAAGTTTGCAAATACCAACAAGTTAGAATCTTTGTCTGTGTGCCTTGATCATAAAAGTATGTCTATGTCTGCGTCACGTAAGATAATTTCCTGATAAATAAAAAGGCCAAGGGATATTCCGAAATGTAGAATGTTTAAAAGGGGCAAAATACCAACAATCGGCTAAATAGGTATGTCACGACAAACAAACAAAGGAATAAAAATTCCTAAGTGTGAAAGTTTAAGTACTGAAAGTTAGTATCAGACATCGCTATCTGATTGAACCTTTCTTAGACTATACTCATCAAAAATATGTTGTTAAGTATTTAGCTTAGATTGTAAATTTTTCTTAAGTCTAGATTAAATTTTTTGGTTAAAATTTTATTTTATCTTTATTTTTATTTTTACCATAATTTATTTTATTTTAGATTAGTTTCATTTTTACTTAGGTAAAAGGTCAAAAGTTACTGAGGGTGCATTCAAAGTTGGATAAAATAAACAATGCGTGAATTATCTTGAGTTTAGGGTAAAAGAATTAGCATAGTTTATCTGGTTACACAATACCGTAGAAAAAAGTTGGAAAAGTTGAACTTATTTCAAAATTTTCGAAATTTTTCTAAGTATTGGTAGTTTCGAATCTAAGACAGACTCGAATGAGGAGTAATTCAAATCTGTCAGTAGATTCGAATCTACACTTAGACTCGAAGGTTGGTAGTATATATAGGTCAACAGTGAAGTCATTTAATACTTACTGTCGTCGAATCTATACTCTCGAATCTATATTGGCGATTTCAAATCTGTTCTCGAGTCTACCGTTTCTCTCCTAAACGACATTTTGTCGACTTTGAAGACTGTGTGTTCTATTCTACAGACACTTCTAGGTATAATCAACGGGATTGTACAAGATTTGTGTAGTTTTATACACAATTTTAGGCTAAAACATCAAATTTTGAAGTTTTATGGGTCAAAATAGGGTTTTTGCTAAATTACCAAGATTGGACCTATAAAAGATCAAATTAAAGACATAAATCATTGATTAGAACCTAGTTGAACTAATGTATGTGATTTACCAAGTTCAAAATGGTTAAAATCGTGGGTTTTTGTTGAAAAATCAACCGTCGGGGCTTCGAGTCTATTCCAGGACCTTCGAATCTGTTCATGGGTTTCTCGAATCTATCATTAGATTCGAGATGACCATGATATTCGAATCTGTCCATTAGACTCGAAAAGGGACTCTTCGAATCTGTCCATTACACTCGAATATGGACACTTCGAATCTGTTACCTTCGAATCTGTACTTTATTTATTTTGTTTACTTTAAATTTTATTAAACTTGTGGAAATTTAATTGTGTTGGATTTTGTATTTAATCAAGTACAAAATAAAACAAATTTTGAATTTAAACAAGTTTATTGATTTTTAATGAGTCTAACAGTTTATTTATTGTGCAGATATGGCAGTTCGCGCTTTTGTCCCGAAGCATAATATGGTCCTTAATCCAGTTAATGATATCCCTGAGGCGCAGGGTTTTCACGAAGTTTTGGACTTCCTAGCTGAATCTAGGATTAGCTATGCTTTGTATCATAACATTCCAATTGTAATTTCGTATGTACGCCAGTTTTACGATCATTTACAGGTTGACTGTACTGTCACCCCGACAGTTATCAGAACCAGAATCGCTGGCCAGCCTCTAGTCTTCTCAGCAGACATGTTGCGCCAAGTTCTACAGTTGGGTTCTCAGGAACAGGAGGACGGGCCTATTGACTTCCCGTTAAGTATTAGGCAGACCGCGTTTCTAAGGATGGGCTATAGTTTGGACGTTACGAAGTCATCATATATGAAAAGTGGCCTGATAGGGCAGTGGAGATTTTTGGTGCATGTGTTCATGGTTTGTTTTGCGCCAAAGAAGGCTGGATTTGACTACATCGTGTCAAAGATCCAATCGGGGGTTATTGCACTGGTGTATAATCGGAAATTCAGCTTCTCTCAAATGTTTTTCTCGGAGTTCGTCCATCAGATTACAGCTCCAGACAGGGAAAGGTTTCTGCTATATCCAAGATTTGTCATGATGTTGATAAGGCACTTTTTGCCAAATTTGCCACAATCAGATGACTCTTTGAGCGTGAATGTTATGGATAAACGCATCTTCGCTGATTGTTCCTCACACCGAGGAAGATTGGCTGTTCCTGTTGCTCGTCCATTATTCGGAGCTATAGTGGATAGGGATTTTCAAGCCCCGGAAGTTGCCAATTGGGCAGGGGTCGTTGAGTTTCCACAACAACAACAACAGCAACAACATCAACAGCAACAACAGCCTCGTGCTCGGCCGCGTGACCCAAGACGCCGACAAAGACCAGCCGCGAGTCAAATCCAGGCTTCCAGGCCTTCTACGAGCGAACAGCCCCAAGCACAGGAAGTAGGGCCTTCAAGTGCCATTCCTGAATCTGAGCAGATTGCTCAAACCTTGGAAGAGATATGGGCATCTGGTCCACATGCCAATGAAGATGTGGCAGCAGCATTAGTGGATGAGCTGCTTAGTCCCCCAGTAGATACAGATGATGTATTTAGAGATGTGGAGGAATACGAGCCAGAAGGGGCAGATGACGGGTTAACATCCTCGGAATCCGACTCAGAATCCGCGGAAGTTCCGGCAGCTGCAGTTCCAGATATTCAAATTGGAACTTATGGTTCGAGATTGATTATCAATGAGGGTAGTTCGAGGAGGCGCGTAAACAGGGAATTGGAAGAGTCTGATTTTGAAGAAGAAGAAGTTCCTCAACTAGTGACAAGGCAACGGGCCAAACGTCACAGGTTTATGCAAGGATCATCTTCAGCTCCTGATCCTCAACCAGAAATTCCACAACGTCAAGAACCTCAAACCACCAGTCCATCACCACCCCCACCACCTCAAGATGAACCATATATTCCACCACCATTCATACCTTCTCCCATTCAGTCCATTCCATCCACCTCAACCGCCTATGCTGAAAATCAGCGGTTTATGCAACTCAAGGCTCGAGTGGATTTCCAACATGTTCAAATCCTGAGCCTAACACAGGCAATGGGTGAAATTCAGGCACATAATGCAAATCTAGATAAAGAAAATGCTGAATTGAAGAAGACAGTTGAAAAAATCCAAGACGAGAATGTTGAGCTAAAGACATTTGTCTGCGACCAGGCAGCCGAGTTAAGATCGATGCGCTCCCTCATTGAGCAGTTAATGAAAAATCTTCAGGCTCAGGGGGAGACATCCTGCAGGGATCAGGAAGTGCAGCATAGAGAGGATGATGACGAAGGCAATGATCCCGGTGCGAATAAAGAGTTTGAGACTGTAGATTTTCCTGCAGCTCAAGTTACACAAGTTCAGGGGGAGCCTAGTCAAGGCGAAGGAGAAAGAGGTGAGGCTAGTTCATCTAAGCAGCCTACAGACTTTGAGATCAGCGAGATGATTGAAGCGCTCATGGATCTTGAAGATGATCCACTGGATGTAGGCTTTGATAATGAAGATGAAGAGCTGGAGGAAGGGGAATTTGTGCCAGGAGAGATTGTAGACTGACGGTCGGATGATGAAGTACTTGCTGATGAGGATGATGAAGCTGACGAGATAGTTGTGCAGCAGAATCCTATCACTGATACTTATATGATTGATGGAAATAAAATTGTCGATGCAGATATAGTTAATGTTGCATTAAATCCTCAGCCATCGACAGAAGAACCTGCAAGAGAGCTAACTAATGAGGAAAAACGAAAGCTATGGTTCAGGGCTGAGGAGAAGGAAGCAGCAATTAAAAAGACAATGAGAGTGCCAGGTACTCGGAAGCTGTCTGAGCGAATTCTAAGCTGGTTCTTTGACAGAGATCTGCAGCTATTTGTAATAAAAAGAAAAGACGGGCTTCAGTACATGAGGCGAACTTTAAAAGCGTTCAACTCCCTGGCAAAGATCGAAATCACTGCGCTAGCTTGGAAAGATCTTATAAACATTGGCAATGATCCCTACGCGAGCGTAATCGAAAGAATCATTAGAAAGGAAGGGAGATCAAGGAAGTTCGAACGCTTGAATCCAAGGGTCGGGAGAAGAGTAGAGGATCCGTCACGTATTGATCCTCTAACTGGACGACCTTGGATGAGGATTCACTACAAGCCGGCTAGATGTCTTAGGAGGGTTCCTCTCAAGCCAATGCCACAAAATATTCTGAAGAATCTGAAGTGGTGGTATGCTGACACGGAAACTGGGGAAGCGGTTATGGAAGACTTAGAAGAAAATGTTATTCTTAGAGTCTATGACCCGCTTCACCTGGTAAACCTATCTAAAGAAGATCTGCAGATTTTGTATAATTGTAAGATTTCCAGTGACGCACATATGGATACCGAGGCTAGTAAGTATGAGAATGTGGTCAAGGTATGCGTCAAGAAAGGTCTGTATGCTGTTAGTGTTTTGAATCAATAAATAAACCAAGTTCTTAAATCAAATGTGTGAATTATTAGAAGCTATCGTCAAGGGGGAGTCTGTTGGTACATCCTGTGTGACGACAGCAGTCTAAGTGATCCTACATTGTGATTTTAGCAAGTGTGTGATATATATGTTTATATATGGTTGATATTTATTAGTGTTTGTATGTTTGAACTTGATGTAACGTATTACAAGAAGTTCAAACATAAAGTACAAAGATAAATTCAATCATAAGTAATAACGTAAGGTTCAACACTTAGTTGTTTATGTAAAAGGCTAGATTCGAATTATATATGGGTTGACATTCGAATCTGTGATAGATTCGAATGTAACCATAGATTCGAAAGAAGGCTAGATTCGAGACTGTCAATATGGACAGACTCGAATGGGCCTTGTGCCAGATTCGAGGTTGGCCCACAACAGACTCGAATCAGGGTCTATAATTAGGGATAGACTCGAATGATTAAGGGACTTTATGCAGAATTCGTGAGGAATTAAGCAAGAGGCGATCTCGAGTTTATCAGCTAGGTGAGTGCCGTTTCGGAGAGAATTAGTACGTAGGATCGTTCGTGAGTCGTTCGTTCAGCGTCTAATAGTCTCCGTGTTCCGTTGGTTGAGAGTTGTCCGTCTAACCGTCAACGAGGATTCCGCACTCGTTCACGGATCCGCGTCTAGATAGATCTTGCAGTCGTATACCTTACACACTTCTTGCCAAATCTGCCACAGCTTAATGATATTCAGAGTGTTGCAGTCATCGATAAAAGAATATTTGCTGATTGTTCCTCTCATCGAGGAAGGTTAGCCATTCCAGTGGAAGGACCAATGTTTGGTGCTGTAGTTGATCCTAATTTTGAAGCCCCTGAAGATGCCAACTGGGCAGGGGAGGTGCAAGTTCAACAGCAACAGCAACAGCAACAACAACCACAACAACAGCCACAGCAACAGCGACAACAACAACCAAGGCCTCAACAACAGAGGAGAAGACAAAGGCCATCAGCGAGACAAATTCAGGCAGATAGGCATTCTATAAGCCAAACTCAAGAGCCGGAAGAGGCTGGACCTTCGAGTGCACCATCTGAATCTAATCCGATATTTCAAACGTTGGAAGAGATCTGGGCAGCAGGTCCGAATGCAAATAAGGAAATCACGGCTGAATTAGTTGGAGATTTATTGGAGCCTCCAGAAGGAGAAGTTGATGTGTTTAAACAAATAGATGACTACCAACCAGCGCCAAAAGGTGAAGCCGTCTCAACTTCTGATTCTGAAGAAAACGAAGAGATTGAGGTTGAGGCTCCAGATACTGTTACTGAAGATCCGTCCATCCAAATAGGGACATATGGCTCACGTTTAGTTGTGACTGAGGAAGAAGTTAGGAGGAAAAGAGCTTCAGAGGAGTCAGATGACTCAGATTATGAAGAAGAGGAGGTAGCACCTTTGGTATATCGGCAAATGGCCAAACACCATAGGTTCATGCAGGGAGCTTCCTCGGCCTCTGCTTCCCAGCCAGAAATACCTCAACCTCCACCTGTTCAAACAACCATTCCACCACCACCACCACTTGTTGAACCATACATACCCTCGCCAATCATTCCAACTCCCATACAATCCATACCATCCACTTCATCCACTTTCATGGAAAATCAACGGTTTTCTGAGCTGAAAAGCTAGGTCGACTTCCAACAAGTCCAAATCTTTGGTTTGACAAAGGCTCTCGGTGAAATACAGAAGCATAATGCACATATCGACATCGAGAATGCTGAGTTGAAGAAAGTTGTGGGCAAGATTGAGGAAGAAAATTTAGAGCTCAAAACCTTTGTTTCCGATCAGGCGGCCGAGATTCGATCAATGCGATCCCTTATTGAGCAATTATTGAAAAACCTAAAGGCTTAGGGGGAGACAAGTTGTCGGAATCAGGAAGAGCTGCCAAGGGATGGAGATGATGACGGCAATGATCCCAGTGCACAAAGAGATAATGAGCCAGTAGATTTTTCTGCTGCTCAGCATGCTGAGGTTCAGGGGGAGCCAGGTAAGTCGGGAGCTGCAGGAGGTGAGGCTAGTTCCTCAAAGGTCTCAGAAAGTGAAGTATGTGAGATGATCGAAGCATTAATGGACATTGATGAAGACCCTCTAGAACTTGAATTTGATTTTGAAGATGATATAGAGGATCTAGAAGAAGGAGAGTTTGTTCCAGAAGATGTTGCTGATTAGAAATCTGATGAGGAGGTTGTGATAGATGAAGATGACAATGTAAATGAAGTAATCATTCAGTCACAGCCTGTCACAGAACAATATGAGCAAAACGATCAACATGTAATCGATATTGATGATGTCAAATTGGCTTCGGTAAATGATTTAGAACTGGAGGAGGCTGAAAGAGAGCCAAGCAGAGCTGAATTGTTAAATCTGTGGTTCCGTAAGGAAGAGAAGAAAACTGAGCCAAAAATGAAGAAGAAGATGAGGATTCCCGGTGCAGAAAATCTCTCTGGAGGCATTATAAGCTGGTTCTTTGACCGAGAACTGCAGCTGTTCATATTAAAGAGGAGAGATGGTCTACAATACCTAAGGCGAAAGCTTAAAGTTTTCAATACTCTGCCGAAGGTTGAAGTAAAAGAATTGGCATGGAAAGAGCTGATAAATATTGGTGGCGACCCTTATGCTGAAGTAATTGCTAGAATTATTAAGAAGGAGGGTCGGTCAGGGAAATTCGAAAGGCTCAAGCCAAGAACTGGGAAGAGAGTCGAGGACACATCAAGAATAGATCCTCATACAGGTAGACCATGGGCGAAAATGGTTTACAAACCTGTTAAATGCTTAAGAAGGGTGCCAATGAAGACGATGCCACAGGATGTTTTGAGCAACATGAAGCGGTGGTACGTTGATAATGAAACTGCTGAAGCAATCATGAAGGATCAAGACGAGAAGGTCATTTTGAAGGTATATGATCCACTGCATTTGATAAATCTATCGAAGGACGACCTACAGAAGCTGAATGATCAGCCTATCTTCTTTCATGAAGGTTGGAGATCTGATGCTAGGAAGTACCAGAAGGTAGTGAAAGTATGTATAGATGCAAGGTTGTATGCAGGAAGTAGTTTATACAATTCTAGTACTTAATCAAAATATAAATAGTTAGTTAGAAGCTATTGTCAAGGGGGAGTCTGTTGGTACACCTTGTGTGACGATAGCAGTCTAAGTGTACTAGCATTTTGGTTCAAGTAATATTAAAAAGTATTGGGTATTAACGTGTGTTTGATATATGTGTTTATATATGTTTGACAGTTATTGATTATATGTTTGAACTTAATGTAATGTATTACAAGAAGTTCAAACATAAAGTTCAAAGATAAATTCAAACATAAGTTAAAAACATAAGTTCAAATATAGGTTTAATATGTGAAAGTCGAATTTAGAATAAATTCGAATTCACTAGTAAATGGCATTCGAATTTATGGCAGATTCGAATGTGAACTACAGGGCAGATTCGAGAGTGTCAAGGGGACAAACTCGAATGGGCCTTGGGCCTGATTCGAGTTTGGCCCATGTCAAACTCGAATGAGCCTCTATAATTAGGGATTAACTCGAATCATTAGTAGACTTTTGCAGAATTCGTGTGAGATTAAGCAAAAGGGCAATCTCGAGTTTATCAGTATTGTGAGTGTTATTTCGGAGAGAATCATCTCGTAGGTGCGTTCGTGTTCGTCGGTACAACGTTGTGATAGTCTCCGTGTTCCGTGTGAGAGTTGTTTCCGTCAAGCCGTTAACGAGGATTCCGCACTCGTTGACGGTGTCGCGTCTAGATAGATCTGTGTAGTGCAAGACCTTACAGATTTGAACACAAAAAAATCTTGTCTTTGCCAAGAAACTTATGAATCCAACAGAGAAATTTCGAGAGACTTCAAGAGGATTTGGACGGTGAAAGTTCAAAATGAAAGGAAATGCCGCCTTCTATAGATATAGGTTCACAAAATATATTGTTAACCGGCTCAATCAAAACTCTATCAAAAGATTACACTAATTTATCCACTAAAGCCTGATTTTGATCTTGAACCCGTGAGCTTTTAAAAACCTAAAAAAATATATGGAAAAATTCACCTAAAATAGTAACAAATTTGAATCAAATCACAGATTAATATGTAAGAATAAGCACGATCACAGAGAGAGAAAAATGGATATTGTATTTCAAGGATTATTCTCAAAGTTACAGTGAAAATGAATGCAATGCAGCATATAAATAGTCAACACTAAAACTTCTAAGTATTTACAAAACAACCCTCAAATAATATTTTCCCAACAAAAATGTCTTCTTGTGTATGAGTTCTTGATGGGTTTATGTATTTTCTTCTTCCATATGGTTTCTTGTTGGAGTTATGAACATAGACCATCATCCATTTCAGATCTGTTTGAGTTGTTTTTGTATATGTTTCAAGGTTTTTTAGTGATTTGTGTAACACCCTCCAAACCTGACTAAATGCCACGTCATATACAAAACACATGTGACAATAACACATTTAATATCCATTACACAATGTCAGAAGGTTAACATGCACTGTTAATTAAAAACTTTAACACAATATAAACAACCCTGTTTAACTGAAAACCCATTGTACATATCCCCAAAACCCAGATACAAATATCCAAAGTTTCCCAACAGTAATATCAAACATACAGTCAACGGAATGCAAAACCCTCTGCAGCAAGCTCGAAGCTCCTAATTCTGCTCAGGAGGTAGCGACCCTATCTTATGTACCCTTGACACGCACATTTAAACTAGAATACGTATGCTTCACAGCTCGTGAGTACACAAGGGTTTAGACGCTGCAACTAACCACATAATCACATAATCACATGTTAAGCATCGTAATCACTGTAACTGTACACACTCTGACATAATTCATGCCGCACTAACCTCTACCTATTTCAATATAATAAGCGTTCAATGAGATAATTACACGCACCTGCCCGGGAGTCGGGGTATTACAAATCCTCTCCCCTTACAAATTTTCCGTCCCGGAAGCTAACTTTGACTTGGAAACAAGTGAGGATAGCGACTCCGTATCTCAATCTCAGGCTCCCAACTCGCGCTGGTACCTTTATGGTGTCTCCACTGAACGAGTACCAACGATATCTCTTTATTGCGCAACTTCTTCACTTTACGGTCGGTAATCACCTCAGGCTGCTCAGCATATCTCAATCGATCATCCACTGATATCTCTGATAGAGGCACACACTGATCCTCTTAGGCTAAGCACTTTCTCAAGTGACTCACATGGAATGTATCGTACACACCGGCCAACTTTGGCCGTGATCTTAGTCTATAGGCTTGATCTCTGACCCTGATCATTATCCCAAATGCCCAATATACCTCAGACTCAGTTTACCATGGTGTTTGAATCGGATCACACCCTTCCACGGAGACACTTTCAATAGCTCTTGATCACCCACACTAAACTGAAGCTCTGAGGTACGGCGGTCAGCATAATACTTCTGTCAGCTCTGAGTAACTCGCATATGCTCACGAATCACATCTACCTTATGACTCGTCTCTTGAAGTTGCTTGGGCCCACTAATCGGTCGCTCACCGACGTCTCCCTAACACACTAGGGTTAGACACTTGCAGCGATATAGCGTCTCAAACAGGCTCATCTTAATCGTGGTGTGGTAGCTATTGTAATACATGAAGTTAACTAATGGAGGTGCACATCCCAGCTACCCCTCAAGTCAATGGCACATGCTTGCAACATATCTGTAGGTCCCGAGAGGTTCCCAAAGTATATAGCTTTAAGCTGTAGAGGGGGGGGGGGTGAATACAGCTAATTAAAAACTACACACTATTTTCTCAATGTTTGTATGTATTATCAACAATTTGTTAATTACAAACAAGCTTGAATGCGGAATAGTTCAAGCTGAGATGACAGATACAACAGTATGTTCACTAGTATAAGACAAACTCAAACTAGTATACAATGAATACACTCACTAAGAAGCACTCACTGTGTTTACAAGACTTAAGGGAACAGCTTATGTAAAACAGCTTAGACACACAGATACTGATTTACACAGAAGGCTTGCATGCATGAAAAACACACTTGCACGTTCACTCTTGGTTTCAGCACTTAGCTTTCTTCACACTCTTTCTGTCCTTAGAAGCTTCCTTTTATACTCACTCAGAGGATCTAAGAGAAACATCTTCATTGGACGGAATGAAAAAGGAGAAGTCTTGTTGAAAAGACAACATAACTTTTCTGCACTTTTCTGAAAAGCAGACTTGTCTTCACATGTGCAGAACTTTTGTCTTTTTACTTTGTCTACTGTTGCATTGCCTTTAACTAATTTAGGAATGTCAACTTTGCGTCTTTCTTCCTTGTAAAGGCCTATTTTGATATAAGAAAAAGGTCTGTCACCCTTTTTCAAATAACCTTTTGTCTTCATGTTACAGAACAGCTTGGGCAGGCTTAGCAGTTCTGTTTTCCACTTTGTCTTCGACTTTGTAAACTGATCTTGTAGTAAAAAACAATACATGATGACTTGGAAACATATTCCATAAAGTGTTTAGCCTGTTCACAAAGAACAGGTTCTGTTCACAAAGAACAGAACACTTTAAAAGTGCCCAAGCTGCTCACCAGTGTAGAGCAGCGTAGACAGTTTATGTCCAGCCTGTTCAGCAGACAGAGCAGCTTGGACAAACTATCTTAGTTGCAACACATGCAACACATAGAACAGCTTATGACTAATATTGCAAATCATTTTCAGGCTTCAATAAGGCATATAACAGGCCTTAAATTCAACCTTCAAATGCTTCAACAGGTTTGATTATCAATCTCCCCCTCAGATGTAGAACAGGTTTGACTGAGGCCTTTTTGTGCCTAACAATATCCTCAAGTGTCTGATTTGTATGCTTAGTCTTCCTTTCTGTCTAAAGCCTATAAGCTGTTCTTAACTAAAACCGTGTACCCAACTCTCTCTGTAAGCTCTACCAGAACTGCAAAGTAAATCGAGCATCGCGATTAGACGTAATTGACTTCGGACTCCCATGCCTCGACACTATCTCATTAATGTACAGCCGTGCTAGCTGATCCATCATAATCGAACTCGAATAGCAAGAAAGTGTGCACTCTTGGTAAGTCTATCCACTCTCACCGAAATCATTTCATTTCCACGAACCGTGCGTGGAAGTTTGACGATGATATCCATCGTGATATGTAACAACTTCCACTCGGGTATCTCTAGTGGTTGTAGCTTGCCGTGTGGCTTTTGGTGCTCACTCTTGACTCTCAACCAAGCCATACACTACTCGACGTATCGGCTCACGTCTCTCTTTATACTCGCCCACCAATAGAACTCTCTTAGATCTCTGTGCATCTTTGTGCTCCCAGGATGAATAGACAGTCTCGATTTGTGTAACTCATCGAGAATCAACTACCACAAATTCCTAACTTTGGGAACCCACACTCTGTCTCTCAACATGTATACGCTCTGTTGTCTCTGACCAATACCTCTATCTGCCCTACTAACCTCCCTCTCTTCACATTCTGCTCCCGCAGACCCTCCTGTTGTGCCAATGTCAGGCTATCGATCAACGTAGAAATGATCTCGAGCCTCACAGCTCGGGAATTTATCATCTGGGCACACGCCTTATTGCTCAAGGCGTCAGCTACAACGTTCGCCTTCCCAGGGTGTTACTGTATCTCACAGGCATAATCTTTCAGAACTCTAGATTGTGCCGATGTCGCATATTCAAATACTTCTGGTTAAACAGATATTGAAGGCTTTTATGATCAGTACACATAATAAATCGTGATCTGTATAAGTGAAGTCGCCATGTATTCAATGCAAAGATGATGGCATCTAACTCTAGATCGTGCACCGTATGATTCTCCTCATTCGTCTTCAACTGTCTCAAAGCATAGGCAATCTGTTAGCCCTAAAATAGTGTATAATTAAATATAATAAAAGTCCAGGTTGAATTTATAATTAGGAATAGTTTACTTTGAGGGGAATCTTAATTTCCAAGACTTTAAGGGGAGTGTTTAGACAAACCCCCAAAGTAAGTTTAGGTATAAATGATCTTGTTTACCTAGGGTTTGAGAAGAAGACACAAATGAGCCTCCATCTAGTGTGTGTTTTTGAGTGTGTGAAAGTTCCTAGAGATTGAGTGTCAAAATTCTCTATTGTAATCTTCATATTATTAATACAAATCGTTTGATTATTGTGTTTGAGTGCAAAATATACTTGGAATCAAATTTGTCAATTGGTATCAGAGCAAGAAGATTGGATTTAAACTTGAAATCTCAGATTTGTTCGTGTTCTTCACAAAAAAAGTCATGAAATTGGGCTGAAACTTCAAAAAATCACCAAAACTTCATATGATGTCCGTTTAAGCTGAATTTTGGATATGTTATGAGACTATATGCCAGAAACGTCTTGCCAAAATTTCAGAGGCTAACTCCAAATATCGAGGGAGTAATCGCAATTTTACTATGCTGGTCATTTTCGGTATCGTTTTTGTGATTATATTTTTGATTTGAGTGATATACTTGTTGAAATGATCTGAAATTTTGCATGAATGATCTTATATGTTAGATAATTTGTTCTAGAAATTTTCATGATCTAATTTGAAGTATCCAAGGAGTAATTGCATTTTTTAAATCTAATAGTTCTTCGTGTTCTTCGCAAAAATCAAAGGTTGTGCTCTTCATTCTATGTTAATATTCTGTATTTGTTTGGTTTTCTATTCCATAATTATAAGCAATTAATCTTGTACTGATTTCGAGCATTTCTTGTTCAATAATTACAAGTTTTTCTTGTTTAATCGTTGAAATTGTTAATCGGTAATTTCTTTAGTGTTATTCTGGGTTCAGTGCAATACGTCAAAACGAAGCTTGAAATGAGATCTAAAACCCATCCGAAATTCGGACCCATCCGAAATCGGACCATCCGAATTCTGACCATCCGAATTCGGATCCTCCGAATTTCGGGTCCAAGTCTATCCAAACTTTTGACATTCTGTGCTTCCAGAAGCCATAACTTTTGACTGGAACATCGTTAGACGATCTACAATACGTCAAAACGAAGCTTGAAACAACATCCACGACCCATCTGAAATTCGGACCCATCCGAATTCGAATCATCCAAATTTCGGGTCCTGGCCTATCCAAACTTTTGACATTCAGTGCTTCTAGAGGCCATAACTTTTGACTGGAACATCGTTAGACAGCCTACCATACGCCAAAACGAAGCTAGAAACGAGATCTACTATCTTTAAATTAGGCGAAGTTGTTTTGTTCAATTTTCGAGGCCTAATTCAACTTCAGAAAAAAGGTTACGGGCATTTTTCTACAGAAAAGCTGAAATTTCAACGTCAAAAACTCATTTATGATCCAAGTTTCTCCAAGTTACCAACCTCGGATACATCTGAACTTGTGTCTTCATGTTACAGAACAGCTTGGGCAGGCTGAGTAGTTCTGTTTTCCACTTTGTCTTCGACTTTGTAAACTGATCTTGTAGTCAAAAACAATACATGATGACTTGGAAACATATTCCATAAAGTGTTTAGCCTGTTCACAAAGAACAGGTTCTGTTCACAAAGAAAAGAATACTTTAAAAGTGCCCAAGCTGCTCACCAGTGTAGAGCAGCGTAGACAGTTTATGTCCAGCCTGTTCAGCAGACAGAGCAGCTTGGACAAACTGTCTTAGTTGCAACACATGCAACACATAGAACAGCTTATGACTAATATTGCAAATCGTTGTCAGGCTTCAATAAGGCATATAACAGGCCTTAAATTCAACCTTCAAATGCATCAACAGGTTTGATTATCAATCTCCCCCTCAGATGTAGAACAGGTTTGACTGAGGCCTTTTTGTGCCTCACAATCTCCCCCTATTTGCAATAACCAGTCTAAGCTGGTCTTATAAAAAATCATTGTATATTTTTACAGTACATTTTGCAGAATTGAAATTACAACATTACAGTAAAGTAAAAGATCAGTTTATATATACACTGATTCTTGATTACATACAACAACACATGTTTTTACAAGAGTACAACTAATGTACTAAAGTATTTTACAACTAATGTAAAAGAAAAGATTACAACTTATGTAATAATGTACAACTAATGTACAAGATGTTTGGACTGTTTGAGTTGGGAGCAAATAATGGCAAGCCTGTCCAACTGATGGACAGCTCCCATTCTTCACCTACCCAGATGGTAGATGGACTTTACTCCATTGGAGGGGGATCCTGGAACATCTTTTCCAGTTCTTCTCTTGTATCCTCAAGTTCCTCAACTTCACTTCTGATGACCATGAACTTGGGATCATTGAGCTCTCCTCTTTCATAGAAGCCTCTGAGCTGATCCCAGACGGCTGCTCTCCATCTGCTAGACTGCCTAAATGAAACTGCAAGTCTGAAGGCGGCAAGTTGTCTCAGATCAACTTTGTATAGCTCTGAGGCTCTTTGGAAGCATTCTTCTGAGTTAGGGGATCTACAAAAAATGCCCCCAGCTCAGGTTCTTCAATAATTTTGCCATCCTCAAACTCTATTCCACTTGGCAGGCTATGATCAACTCCCTTCATTTCAATGGCATAGTCGCCCTGTTCGATCAGTGTAAGGAGTAGCTCCATCTCTGTGTCCTTCTTTGTTCTCCTGGCCTTTATTTTTGGATGTGTCACAAAGACACCTTCACTAATTTCCTTAGATATCAGGCCAAGATCCTTTACTCTTTCCATCAACTTCTTGACATATGCCCTGATCTGTTTAGCAGTTTCAGACTTTGATTCACTCAGGGCAACTGCCAGCTCAATCCACTCCCTGTATCCCATCTGAGCTACATCAGTGTGGTCATAAGTTTCCAATTCTGGGCCTGTTGCACCCATCCTTGTTATTTTAAGCTTCCACTGACTGCCTTTCCTTGATACAGGGACAGCTTTGACAATTGCTTCCTTGGCTAGCCTTCTTTCAGCAACATCATGAAACTTTTCTTAGCCATGTTGTCAAAGTGGTATTGAGCTCTTGCATGGGGTACTGTAGATTTGGTCACAGAGACCTGAGTACCTTTCTCTACTTCCTTCTCTTTCTCCCCTGCTGATTGTCTGGCAGCTTCCATTATTTTCTTTTGCACCTCCAAAGTAGACATTTTAATTTTCTTTGCTTCTTGGAGTGCAAAGGATTTAGCAGCTTTAGCAGATTCTTCTTCTTTTCTCAATTCCTCCAGAGCTTGAAGCTGTTCTTCTCTAAACTCAAAGTACTTGTGCATAGGAAGACCCATCTCTTTAGCCCTGGCCTTGTGAAATTGAATTTCTGCCTGCTTCTGCTGCATGGGATCATCAGCTACCTTTTCTTTTCCTTTAGCTGCTGCTGTAGTGACAGCAGCCTCAGGAATTTCCTCTTCTTCTTCTTCAGATAGAATTAAGTGCCTCCTTTTACTGCTAGGCCTGTCCTCAGGAATGACTTCCTCCCCCTTACACTGAGCAGGGTTTGGAGAGACAGCTGAGTAGGCATAGCAGCTTGAGAGGCACCTTCAGCTGCACCTGTTTCAAAGACATCTGCTGGCTGACCAGTGTGAGTTGCAGACACTGGTATCTCCTTAGGAGAAGAAGTATTCTCCCCCTTAGACTTAGTCTTCGAGGCAGATGACTTCTCCCCCTTTGAAGGAGATGAAGCAGCGACTTCAACACCTGGTCTGCCTGAAGACACAAAGTCAGCAGGCTTGCCAGCAGGTTTAGTAGAAGGTTTAGGACCAACAAGGCTAGTCACTAAGTAAGCCAAGTTATCCTTCACCTCAGTAAGCTGGGAAAGACATGTCTGAAGAGAAGTGGAGTGGGAATCAGCAAGGGATGTGAGCTTAACAATGTTTTCCCTGTCAGACGCTGTGAACAGCAGAGTTTGCAGCTGTGCAAGATGAAGTTCTAGAGAATCTTGCACATCAGCAAGATCTGATGACACAGAGTTTGATAGGGAGCCAATTAGAGTTTGTAAGCTAGCCAGAGTGGCTGGAAGGGTAGAGTTGCAAGAAGTGAGAAGTGATGACAGCTGTTGGGAAATGGCTGTCATTGAGGACACAGAGTCCTGCTGTATGGAAAGAATAGAGGAAAGAGAGGTGGACACAGTTTGCAGCTGAGCAGTGAGTGCTAACAGCTGTGGAGATTGATCAGGCTGTGGAGTGGTAGGGAAAGAGGCCTTGAACGAATCAAAGAACCCCTGAAGTTGTGCAGACACAGAGTCTGATATGATGGAGGGTAGAGAGTTCATGGTGTTTTCCAAAGAACCAACTTTGTGGGTCATCAAAGAAAGCTGATTTAAAGGCAGGTCTCTGGGAGATGGAGGTGTATGGGTAGATTGTTTTGAGTGGGTAGATGGAGAAGATGATGATGAAGCTGGTGTTTGAGGATGTGATGGAGAGGGAAGAGGGACTTTGGACAGAAGCTCCATAGCCTGGGCAAAAGTAAGATGGCCCAGGTTGGAGGGATCAAGAGGTCCTTCAGCAGCGGCTGTAGCTGCATCACCAGGAGAAGGGGATGATGTTTGGGGCCTTTCAGATGCTGCTTGTGTTGCAACACCCTCATGAAGGCCAGTGGTGGTTCCCTCTGCAGTGCCTTGGTCTAAAGGCACCTCATCATTGGGAGATGG
>JAANYP010005574.1:0-182976 GCA_020465985.1 Centrapalus pauciflorus
CATCTGTGATAATGTGATTCAGTGACAGAGTTGTGGGATAACTGTGAATGGGTTATGTGGGCTTGTCGTGTTTGGGGTGTGTTTATGGTGTTAATGTGTTGAATTGAGGAACATTGTGATGAGGGCTTCCGAGTTCGAAATTGTGCTATGTTAGTGGACTAATCTTGTGGAGTTATGTGAGTTATATGAGTAGTTATTGTGAATGTGTTTGTGATGTGCTAGTGGAATGATCCTATTGATAGTGGATTATCATGTGATAGTGGATTATCCTATCGATAGTGGATTAAAGTTCTTGTGTGTGTGTCCATATCTATGATATTGCGTTTTATGAGATGCGTTTATCTGTTTTGGTGAAAAGAGTTGAGAGTTCTGTTGTGATAGTGGATTAATCTATTGAGAGTGGATTTAATCCCTTTATGAGTTTAATCATGTGTATAAGCTTGCGTTAGTGATTCGATGGAAATCTCGTTATGTGTTGTGTTAGTGGATGATCTGTATAGAGCTATGCGAATATGTGATGAGAGAGAGCAAAGGCCGATGGATTGAGATCATATGTGGATTGAGTGGCTTATGAGGTGACGCCACGAGAAGACTCTGTGAATAGAGGATACATCAGTTACAGGTATGGGAATTAGAGGATTTAACTGAGATATTAGCGGATTGTTTAACCGAGTTAGAGATGTGAGAGGATTGTCATGCTTAAGAGTCAAAATGAAGAGGAGTATTAGTAATGATTGTGACATTGAGAATTCAAATGCGAATTTGACAAAGTTGTTGAGAAATTATATTGAGATTATGAGTCAACATTTTCGGGGAGTTAACATGAGAGGTGTGTATTTGCGAATGAGTTGCGATAGATTCCGGGGACGGAATCTTTTTAAGAGGGGAGGATTTGTAACATCCCATTTTTGAGATAATTGCGTGGAATTATTTTAGTGGATAATTAAATAATTATATTTGTGTTGGACCAATGAGATCCCGAGTAGTGGATTGATACGTGTCGGGTTATGAGTTACGTGTTATCGTGTAATTAATTTGGTGGATTTAATTTATTGGCTCATTTATTTTATTATTATTGCGTGTTCCAATTAAATTCCGTTTCGTGGATTTAATGTGTCAAAATTGAGTGATACGTGTCTCCGAGCTAATAATTAGCGGATTAATTATCTCCTTGAGATCGTGGATTTAATTGGGTTCTAATGATATAAATTGTGAAAAAGTGATATCGGGTCCGGGTTATTGGGTCCGGAGGCGGTTAAAGATAGAGACGTATATATGTGTGGAGCCTCTGTTTCCTCTTTTCCCTTATCCTTTCATTTTCTCTTATCAAAGCCAAAGTGTGTGTGTGTAAATTGAGAAGAGCTCCAGCAGAACCCTCCTTGCTAATTCAAGAAATTGGGTGCTGAATCTTGATCATCATCTTCATCTTGTTGAAGCTCTTGAAAGTCTTGAGGTATGGGTTCTTGATTTTGGGTAGCTAGAATCTTGAATTATGTTGTGAAAAATTATGTGGAATTGGTTCTGTGAGTATATGGGTTGTATATATATGATTTGGTGTGTCCTTTCCTTGCTGAAATCGGGTGAAGAGGGTAGAAATCCCTCTGGTGCAGCCATGAAAATCGAAAAGCTATGGAGCTGCTGTCTGGCAAAAGCGCGGCGCGTAAATTGCAAAAGCGCGGCGCGTTTTCTGATCTGCAGAAAATTTCAATAGGGTCAATAAAAGAGAGTTTTGAGTCGTTATTTGGTCGAGTCCCTTCGAGATATTATTGAATTGAGTTATTTAGGATATTGGGTCTCAATAGGAGTTCCGAAAAAGGGTTTCGGGGATCGATTGTCCGTTCGGGGATATGTTTCGGGATTAGTTTAATTGCGATAATTATGTTGGATTGAGTTATGTTTGATTAAATTGCGTGGCTATCGAGCTCGTGTTAATATGTGAGACCCGTGATGTGTACAGGTTCTAACCGATCGCGTGCCGAGCCGCATTGAGAGTTCCTAGTTTTCAAGTCGGAATCGGCTAATCGGTGAGTACCCGAGTTCTTTTCTAAACCCTGGGATCGTTTTTGCGAGTCATAGCTGTGTAGCTGTTAGTGTATGTGTATATTGTGCAATGTGTGTGAGACAGGGACGCGGGAGCCAGGTATGATTCTATCTACCACATACGTGCTATGCGTATTTGAGTTGCAGGTGTCCGCGATATGTGATCGCGCAGGCTGACTGTCCCTAACCAGTCATGAGATATGAGACTGTATATACAGTAGTGATATTGTCAGGTCGCTCCTGTGCCTATTGTGAGCTAACCGCTGCTGTGTGCGGCCTGTTAGCTGGGGAACGGCGTCCCCTTTTTGAGCAGAGATATGTGTTGTGCATCGAGTTGCACCTATGTGTTGAGATATTATTGTGTTGTGCATCGAGTTGTACATATGTGTTGACATATTACTGTGTTGTGCATGTTATATGTGTTATCGTGCAGAGTCTAACCCTCGAGTACTCACGAGCTTCCGAGCTTACGTATTCGAGTCTACCATGTTCAGGGTATCAGGAAAGAGATTGGTAGCCGGGTTTGCTGAACAGGGAATTGCGGATAATCGAGGACGGTGTATCTGCCTTGCTAGGGATTATGTTAGTGTTGGCTGTGTTAGCATCTTTTGGGGATGTTGTAATCTAGTGAATTATGTGTTAATGACAATTATGTGAAAGTTTAAATTATCAGTGATTTCGAGTTATCCTATGACATGTGTTTAATGGAGTATTGAGATGTTGCCACTTGTGTATTGTATTAACGTGGCATTTCTGAGCTCGGGGAGGGTGTTACAATATATATATATATATATAGAGTCAGGTTCAAATAAGTACCTTTCGAAATCAAGTGCACCCGAAGGTACCAACCTTAAAAAACTTTTAAATTTTTTTCCCCATAACCATGTTTAATTTAAAGTTATACACATGATATATGAATTTCACATAGATTCACGTTTTATGTGTCCTTAAAAATTATGTGAATGCTTAATCATATTTATGTGAATGATCATCCATGTGAATGGTCATTTCACACCTAGAGATGGCAACGGGGCCGGGGGTACCGGGTATCACCTTTTCCATCCCCGTCCCCGATCTCCGATACCCATCCCCATCCCCGTCCCCGATCCCCGACGGGTATCATTTTTTTCCCCATCCCCGCCCCCGACGGGGAACAGGGATCCCCGGCGGGTAGTCGGGTATTTCATGCCCGAAAATAGTAGAAATCAGATTTCATATCATATAAAATCTAGCAAATCAGATTTGAAAACCAAATATAGTAGAAATAGGAGTTAGGTATTAGGATTACAAACAAATACATAGACTGGGTTGAGCAGTCGGCGACGGCGAGGAGGCGGCGACGACCAGGGGAGGAGGCGATTTTAACCAGGCGGCGACGACCAGGGGAGGAGGCGGTTTTAACCAGGCAGCGGCGACGGCGATGGCGATGGGGAGGCGGTGACAGCCAGCGGCGACGGCGATGGGGAGTCTTCTCTCTTCAACCGTTCGTCTCTCTCTCTCGAAGACTGGTGTAGTGGTGTTGGTAAATGGTAAGGGATAGAAAGAAAGAAGCAACTAAATTGTTTTGACTAACTAAAAAACTTGTTACGATTTTTTTTAGGGTGTAAAAGACTAAAAAGGACATAGGACTAAAGAATGTATGAGATTATACTAGGGGTATTAAGGGTATTTCATATATATACTATTTTGGGTACGGGGTCGGGTACGGGTACGGGTACCCGAGGGGTAATCCCATCCCCGTCCCCGTCCCCGGTTTTACAATCGGGTATTACCCGTCCCCGTCCCCGATACCCCGTCAACTAGGGTTCGGCTATCGGGTTTCCCATCGGGTACGAGTTTTTTTGCCATCTCTATTCACACCATGTGAATGGTGTGAATGACCATTCACGTTATCTTTTTGTACCATTCACAAGATTTATGATGTTGCTCCTTTTGAAAAAAAGTTTTATAATGTTGTCTTATACATGTCTATTCAAAGAAAATATATGTGAATGATCATTCACATTAGGGTACGCTGGAATCTCATAGGTACGCTGATGAACCTGATTATATATATATATATATATGTGTGTGTGTGTGTGTGTGTGTGTGTGTGTGTGTGTGTGTGTGTGTGTGTGTGTTCATTTTATCTATGCTCCCCGTGGTTTGTTCAAAATCATGGAAACGGTCCCTCAACTTTTAAAGTTGCAATGACGGTCCCTCAAACCACTATTTACTTGCAGAAACGGTCCTTTTGTTTCTAAAATTTTTAAAAGTGACGATTTGCCCTTTTTCTCAATTACAAGTTTGGTCCCTCCACTATATAGTTTAATTTAAATTTTGGTTCTTTTCTTAAATTTTCATTTTTGTTTTAAATTAGAAATATTAATTAATAAATTATGATTTGATTCACTATTAAATGTATTATTATTATTTATTATATCTATCTATTTTTGAAAAATAAATCTATATTTATTTATTAAAAATTATTTCTATTTATATACTTAATTAGTTAATTTATTGCTCTTATGTATTCAACTTATTTTTTAAAGATTTATTTATTTTATTTTTCATAGATTAAACTATTTGTATATTTTTATCAATTATACTTTTCCATCTAACTGTATCATTATGTTAATACATTTTGAATTTATGTACATTTTGATTTAAGTTTACTAATTCATTATGTTTATAAAATTTGACTTAAATTTTCTAATTTACTACTTTTAATTTAAATATTTTACACCAATACGTTATGACTTAAATTTATTATTTTATTTGTTTTGATTTAAATTTTTTGTTACGTTAGTACATTTTGATTTCAATTTAGCCTTTCATGAGTTTTGATTTACAATATTGTTAAGTTAATACTAAAGTGAAAATGAACAAAATATTAAGTGAAAATGAATAAAACATATTAATGTACAAAATTGTAGATCAAAACTATTACAATACTAGATTTAAATCAAAACGTATTGGCATAAGAAAATATTAAAATTAAAATAAATAAAATACTAAATTTAAATTAAATCGTATTAACGTAAAAAATATTTAAATCAATATTCATAAAGTATTGGATTTAAAATTGAAACGTATTAGCCAAACAAAATATTTAATTTAAAACAAACAAAAAGCTAAATTTATGTTTTTCATAAAAAAACATAATTAAATCAAAATATAATAAGGTAATAAAATAGTTAAATGAAAATGTATATATAATAAAAAAAAATATACAAATAGGTTACAAATGAAATATCAAATAAATATATCTTTAATAAATAAATTGAATACATAAATGACGCATATATTAATTATATTAAGTATATAAAAAAAATAAGTTTTAATAAATAAATATAAATTTATCTAAAAAGGTATAAATAATAATAATAATATTATTATTATGTTTAATGAAGAATTAAATCATGATTTGTTAAATTAATATTTGAAAATTAACATTAAAAAAAGTAAGAAACGGGTCAAACTTGAAATTAAATCAAATAGTAGAGGGACAAAACTTGTAATTGAGAAAAATGACAAAATCGCCAATTTTAAAAAGTTCAGAAATAGAGAGTCTGTTTCCGCAAGTAAAAAGTGGTTTGAGGGACTACCACTGCAACTTTGAAAGTTGAGGGACCGTTTTCATAATTTTGAATAAACCACAAGGACCATTTTTGTAACTTACTATTTATCTTATGTTTCATTTGATAAAATATGTATACATTTTTATCTTTTTTATGTTTCTATCTAACTATTTCATTACGTTAATATATATTGATTTAATTATTTTTAAGAAAAATATATAAACTAAGGATTTAACATTTTTTATTTAAATATTTTTATGTTAATATGCTTGGATTCAAATTTAGTATTTTATTCATTTTTATTTTATTATTTTGTAACATTAATACGTTTCAGTTCAAACTTATTATTTTATTCGTTTTGTTTTAATTATTTCGTTACTTGCTACATTTCGATATAATTATAATTTTCTAATAAAAATATGTAGTCTTCACATTTTATTCATTTTCATTTAAATATTTATTTACGTTTCTAAGTTTTGACTTGATTTTGAAGAAAAATATATAAACATAATATTTTATTCATTTTTATTTTAAATATTTACATTTATAATTAATTATAAATTCTTAAATAAAACATATAAACTTAATATAAATATATATATATATATATATATATATATATATATATATATATATATATATATATATATATATATATATAGAGAGAGAGAGAGAGAGAGAGAGAGAGAGAGTCAGGTTCAAAAGAGTACCTCTCAAAATCAAGTGCATCCGAAGGTACCAACCTTAAAAAACTTTTTTTTTAATTTTTTTTCTCATAACCATGTTTAAATTAATGTTATACACATGATATATGAATTTCACATACATTCACACTTTATGTGTCCTTAAAAATTATGTGAATGCTCAATGCATATTTATGTGAATGGACATCCATGTGAATGGTCATTTCACACAATGTGAATGACCATTCACATAGTTTTTTTTTACCATTCACAAGATTTATGATGTTGCTCCTTTTGAAAAAAAGTCTTATAATGTTATCTTATACATGTTTATTCAAAAAAAATATATGTGAATGATCATTCACATTAGGGTACGCTGGGTACGCTGGAATCTCATAGGTACGCTGATGAACCTGATTCTATATATATATATATATATATATATATATATATATATATACTTTGACAGATGCATTTGGTTTGTATATTTTGTAGTTAAATCGAAACATATTAATCTAACAAAATAATCAGAATAAAGTGAATAAAGTAGTAGTGTAAATTAAAATGTATTATAACAAAAATATTTAAATCAAAATGAAAAAAATCCTAAAATAATTAGAAAAAAGCAATGTCACGAGCGCCAATATACGTAACAAAATAATTAAATTAAAATGTCTCAATGTTTATACTTTTCTCATAAAAACTATAATTAAATAAAAATATATTAACATAATTAAGTATTTATATGAAAATGTATAAAAGACAAAAGTGTATAAATATTTTTACAAATAAAATTTTAATAAAGAATTCTGATATATAAAAAAGACGTAAGTTAAATAAATTTAAATATTCAAATTAGAATAATTCTAATAATAAAACAAATCTATTTTTAGAAATAAAAATATAATAATAATTAGTTTTTTAAATTTAAACATATATTAAAAATTTATGTAAAGGACTAAAGTTGAAAATAAATTTCATAGTAAAGGGACCAAATATGTTATTGAGAAAAGGGCAAAACCGTCATTTAGAAAAAGTTATGAGAAAGAGGGATCATTTTTGCAAGTAAATAGTGTTTTGAGAGACTATTTATGCAATTTTTGAAGATCAGTGACTGTATCTATAATTTCAATCATACCACAGGGACCATTTCTGTAATTTACTCTAAAAGAAATAAGCTTGTAATTTAAATTAAAAAATATATTAAAATAAGAAAACTTAATAAACAAATAAATTAATATATAAAAAGTTAGATTAAATAATAATAATAATAATAATAATAATAATAATAATAATAATAATAATAATAATAATAATAATAATAATAATAATGATAATAATAGAAGAGTTAAATAAAAAAATTACTTGAGAGACCAAAACTAATATGAACTACAAACTTGAAGGACCAAGGTGTTATTAAAGAAAATGGTAAAATGATCATTATAAAAGACTTAACCATTTGTTTGTTAAAGTTAAGAGCAAATGGACCAATTTTGTAAGTAAACAGTGAAGATAATGACCGTTTATGCAAAATTGAAACTACAGGGAACGTATCCAAAGTTTTATGTAAACCACATGGACCATTGCTGTAATGTACTCAAAAAAATTTGAATTTCAATAGTTGCAAATGCGTCACGTGAGCATAGAATCGATTTATTCTGAATTTGAATGGTTGTGATCAATTAATGATTTGGTTAAACAGTTGAAATTGTATCACGACAACAGACTTTTTCTCTTTGTTCTGTCGACAATAAATATATATAATTACTAGTTTATTATCCCGTGTATTACACGGATTATAATGATTCATTGTTTTCTTAAAACATGTATATAAGCTTAAAGTTTTACTATAAATACAAAAATGTCTTAAAATACTAATAATAAACAACTGTAAATGAGTTATTAATATACTATGAAATAATAAAGTATATAATTCTCTGTCAAAAAAATTATAAATATTGATGTTTAAATAAATAATATAAAAGAATTAGTATTAATATTATCAGTTAATTATTATTTATTAAAATATAGTTATGATTTAAGTAAACGATTTATCAACAAAAAATAACAAATTAAGAAAAAAATTAAAGGTTTTATTAAATATAGTTTTGAGTTAAATATAAATAGTTTTAATTATTGAAATGTAGTTGGTTGGTTGATATTTAAATTTAAAAGAAATTGAAGTGAAATAAATTTAAATTGGTCAATTAATTACAATATTTAAGAATGTAATTAAGGAAGTTTAGGAGGAAAAATGAAAAAAGTTAAAGCTTCATATGATGACATGTGTCAAAAATTGTTATTCTTTATTATATATAAAGATTAGAAATGTAAAGAAAGTAAATTTACATCTATCTCAAAGTTTGTTAGTCCAAATGTTGTGATTATTAATACAAAATGTTTTTGATTTTTAATGGTTGCGATTATGTCTCGTGAGTATATAATAATTTTTTTTTAAACTTTAATGGCTGCAAATCCGTCACGTGAGCATAGAAGGAAAAAATGACAAGGATACATAATTGATTTTTTGCAATATTAACCTTTTAATTAAAAACTTAACTCATAAATATCAATCTTATAAAAATCTTAATATTTGTCGATAATGGGACTCGTACCTCTAACATTGGAGTCACATTTATTACACACGCACATTGTCTAATCTTATTTAGTAAATAAAACCAAGAAGCATATGTTCGATACAACTTATTAAAATTAAGACCAAAATTCACCCTTAAAAGTTAAAATATTTCACAACCACAAATTTATTTAACAATTAATGCAGGATGATACTTTATATTAAAACTTAAGCATTTAGTTGTTGGAAAATGACCTTTCTTCCTTGCATCCACTATGAAAATTCACATCTGTGAAAACAAAAAAATTATGCAAAAATCTAAAGGGTGTTTAGTTCACGAACTCTGAAGGAACCTTATGGAAAAAGAATGTACATTTTATTCCCATGTTTTGGTCGTCAAATTTCATAGAATCTCAATTCTTTTTCAAACAAAATATTTCATTCACTCAAAGAATGTGTTTTCCAATGTGGTAGCCAAGGAATGAAGATTTCATTCTCATGACATGTATGCCTACCATATTGACCGACCTGGTACACCCTATTACATATACCTTACCCATCTCACCCTACCCAACCAATCCTTACACCACCATATCTCATCTCACTCCACATAACCTCATGCTATCACACACCTATATTACAACTACCAACTTTTTCTACCCTACGATATCCTTATCCTTACCCCACCTATTAGGGGTGTGCACTTTTCGGTTCGGTTCGATTAGTAGTTAACATGTGAACTGTGTTTTCGGTTTCGGTTACCCGTTAGAAGCCGGTTACCTGCGATTCGGTCCACGCTTACCCGTTATATGCTTAAAAGCAAATAAATATATAGAAATATATCTTTCTTAAACACAAATTCTTTTTAAGTTCAAAGTCATAGTAAACTATTTGATTATAAATCTTAATAGTTACACTAAAATTATTTAATAAAACAATTAAAATAAACAAATCATGTAAAAATCTAGTATTTAATGTATCAGAATGTCTAAATTTAATTATAATTAAATACTACTAACTTGTATATATATGATCGGTTCGGTTCGGTTAACCACAGTATTCTAAAAATGAAAACCTAAACCGCCCCGTGATGTTTCGGTTTCGGTTTTTTTCGGTTTCGGACGGTTTCTCGGTTTTCCGATTTTGTTTGAACACCCCTACCACCTATCCATCTTACTCACACCCATGACCCATCCTATCCCACCACACCTTTACATGATACCTACCCAACCTTACCCCCACCATACCATACCTATGCCTACCCACCCTTACGACACCCCTACCCACTTACATTAATATACCAATCCTATTTCATCTCCTCCTACCAAACCCTATCCAACAATAGTTTTAACACACCCTACCCTACCCCACACACATCTTATCCGATCCTAACCCACCTACCAACCTTAATTCCATCACATTCGATCACATTCGATCACATTCGTATGCTACAACCACTCTGTCTTAAAGATATTTTTGTCATTTATCATATTCATATTTTTTTCACAGATTAAAAATATCGAATTGAATCTGAATTTGATTTCATTGCTGCCTACTAATCAAATGACAACATTTGAATTTAGACAGATTTCATTTCTTTCAAAATTCATTTGTTTGAGAAATTCATTTTTTTAAGCAAACGTTGCCTAAGTGGTTTAACATTGTATACTTAAATTATCTTTGATAAAACAACCCAAATTTTATTTTAACATAATTACTGAAATTTAAAACAGACATTAATACTTTTTATAATTCAACAATGTGTAAAATTTAATTTGAGGAGTTAAGTCTAGGGATGTAAACGAGACGAGATAACCCGTGAACTATTCAAGATCGACTCTGAAAAAACTCTGAAATTGACTTGTTATTAATCGAGCCGAGCTCGAGCTACTCGAGTATTTATCAAGTCGAATTCGAGTATCAAAATAACAGACTCGATATGCTCGCGAATTTAATCGAGTCTAAGTTTATAGGTTTATATTTTTACTTCAACATAATAAATATTAGATATTTATCACTCTCATATAAATTAAACTCATCTAACCAAGTCGAGATCGAGTTTGAAAAATATTACAAATTCGAGTCGAATCGTGCATATCGAGTCGAGCTGAGAATAAATTTTTTACCTTTCAACATAATAAATATTACATATTCGAGTCGATCCAAACTGGGGTCGATAGTGTCGATTACTTAACCGAGTCGAGCTCAAGTTTGAAAAATAGACTCGATCAAGCTCGAGTCAGGTTTCGAGCTCGAGTATTATTATCAAGTTCGAGTTTGGTAATATTCGATTCGACGCAGCTCGATTCCACCCATAGAGTTAATCTAGGAAAAAGAATGAAAAATAAAAAAATATATGATATGATGATGTAACATGTCAGAATAATTTATTATTATAATAAATACTGATAAATATGGGTGAGGAAAAATCGAATCGGAAACCTAAAAAACTGAAATAATAGGGAAAACCAAACCGAAAAAGTCGAAAAACCAAAAAACCGAAACCGAAAAAACCGGAGTAAATGGTTTGGTTTCGGATTCCCTCTCAAAACCGAACCGAAAAAACCAAACCTAACCGGTTTTTTATATTAATTTGATTTTTATAAATATTTTATATATTTATTGAGTTATTTCTACTTCACTCATATTTGATGTAATGTCCTACTTCTATATTACAAACCTTCTATTATTTATATTAAGCATTTTTCAATTTTGAATATAATTGATAATTATGATGTTAAAATAATAATTAATTGATATTGTTACTAGTTATGCTTATTTTGATTATATGTTATGTAAAGAATACTAATTAATTGGTATAAACATTATTATTATATTTCTACATGATTAACTTATTTAAACTAATTCAAAGCCTAAGTTAGTAAGTTTAATAAATTAAAAAATCAAACTAACTAAATATATAGGGTAAATTACAAATTTCACCCCTGTGGTTTATTAGAAATTATGGATTGAATCCTTAAACTTTATAAATTACACTGATAGTCCTTGTGTTGTAGTTTTGTTACGGATATGATCTTTTGGCAATTTAAAAAGATCATTTTACCTTTACTTGTTCAATAATTATTATTAATGTTGTTTTTATTGATATTTCTATTATTATTAAATAATAGACTAATCTAAAAACTTAAAAATAATAGAAAAATTAATTTAATTCAAAGACATAAATTTGAATAGTAAAATATTAATAAAGACAAATGCATAATAATAATTATTAATTAAAAACTAAAAAATAACGTATTGAGTTTATATTTTTACTTGGGTTTATCATGAAAAAAATCAAAATGTTTTTACGTTTTTTGCATTTTCGTCCCTCCATGTTATTTTTTTTCCATAAAAAACCTCAAGTTATTCTTTTCTTATTGGTTTAGTGAAATTTGGACATTAGAACCCGGTTTTTCAAGTTTTTAAAACCCGGTTCACAAATTATAACCGGGGTCTAATGTCCAAAATTTCACTAAACCGATAAGAAAAGAATAACTTGAGGTTTTTTATGGAAAAAAATAACGTGGAGGGACGAAAACGCAAAAAAGGTGAAAACATGTTGGGTGTTTTTCATAATAAAAAATGTAAACCTTTTTTAAATCAAAAAATAAATGTATACATCGTCAAAAAGCATTAAAAACTTTTTTGACGATTTTAAAATTTTTACATAAACAACTTTTTAACACTTTCAATAAACGTTTAAAAATATTTTTGTAGTTTAAAAATTTTGAAAAAAATTTGTTTAGAAACTTAAAACATTTTGAAAAGCTTTAATTGTTTAGACAAATTTAAAATATTTAAACGTTTTTTAAAAGTTATTTTTTTGAACGTTTTTAGAAAAGTTATAGAATAACAATTTATATGTTTTTATAGATGTTTTACTATTCATGAAAACGTTTAATTTTATTAAAATTAAAAAATTTCAAGTTTTTTATTGTTCTTTTAAGAACCTTAAAGATGGTGAGAACCTAGGAACCTTTTAGAGCCCTTAGATCAAAACGGTATTTTTGGAATAAAAAATATTATCTTTCTCTCTCCACCTTTTTTATTATATGCCATATCTTTTTCACTTTCTCTTTCTTACTTTTTTTTTTTCATTTTCATATTATACTTTCTTTCATTAGAATTGATTTTAATATTAGAAAAACGTTTTTTATAAAAAAATAAATTTTTTTCTATATAAAAAATTATTTAATTGCTAAAAAATTAATGTATTCTATATAGAAATATTAGTCTATATAGAATGTTATATAATTTTATATCTTTTTATGTAGATTAACATTACTATTCATGATCTATGTAGAATGTTATGTATCTTATATATTTTATATATTACCCGTTTATTATACAAATCTATGTCTTTTTTGTAGATTACCATTACTATTCATTGTGTTTTTAATATATTTTATATCAGTTGCATACCAAGTGTTCGATAAAATGTCTAAATGAAATCTTATTTTTTTTGTTTCAATGTGTTTTTGGTATATTTTATCATTTAATCTACGTAGAATATATGATACTTGACATTCTACACGACATTCTACTTAGATTGCATGACATTCTACGTAGATTGAATGTCATTCTACGTATAATGAATGCCATTCTACGTAGATTGCATGACATTCTACGTAGATTGTACATAGAATATGTTCGTCGATACTCTACGTAGATTGCATGCCATTCTACGTAGATTGCATGTCATTCTACGTAGATTGAATGTTATTCTACGTAGATTGTATGTTATTCTACGTAGATTAACAGTGTTATTCTATGTATTTTTTGGTATATTTTATATCAGTTGCATACCAAATGTTTGATAAAATGTCTAAATGAAATCTTCTTTTTTTTTGTTTCAATGTGTTTTTGATATATTTTATCATGTAATCTATGTAGAATATATGATATTTGACATTTTACACGACATTCTACATAGATTGCATGACATTCTACGTAGATTGCATGACATTCTACGTAGATTGCATGACATTCTACGTAGATTGAATGTCATTCTACGTAGATTGCATGACATTCTACGTAAATTGTACATAGAATATGTTCGTCGATACTCTACGTAGATTGCATGTCATTCTACGTAGATTGCATGTCATTCTACGTAGAATAAATGTCATTCTACGTAGATTGCGTGACATTCTATGTAGAGTATCGACGAACGTATTCTATGTACAATCTACGTACATTGGACAGATTCATTTTCATATTTTATAATTAAAATTATTTGTAAAATATTAGATTTATAATGAATGTAATAGTTATTAGATGTTTTACATGATAATCTATGCTGATTACATGACAATCTACGTAGATTACATGATAATCTATATAGAATATAATACAATACTACTTGTAAAAAATCACACATAATCTATGTTAAATGTTATGTTTCTTATATATTTAATATATTTTTATGTTTCTTATACATTTCTATATCTTTTTATGTAGATTAACATTACTATTCAGTGTGTTTTTGGTATATTTATCATGTAATAATCTACGTAGAATATATGATAATTGACATTCTACGTAGATTGCATGTCATTCTACGTATATTGCATACCATTCTACGTAGATTGCATGTTATTCTACGTAGATTGCATGTCATTCTACGTAGATTGAATGTCATTCTACGTAGAATGAATGACATTCTACGTAGATTGTACATATAATATGTTCGTCGATACTCTACATAGAATATGACAGATTCATTTTTCATGTTTTATAAGGAAATTATTTGTAAGATATTAGATTTATAATTATTGTAATGGTTATTGGATGTTTTACATGATAATCTACGTAGATTACATGATAATCTACGTAGATTAAATGATAATCTAAATAGAATATATTACAAGACTACTTGTAAAAAATCACACATAATCTATGTAGAATGTTATGTTTCTTATATATTTCATATATTTTTATGTTTTTTTATACATTTCTATATTTTTTTATGTAGACTAACATTATTATTCACTGTCTTTTTTGTATATTTTATATCAGTTGCATACCAAGTGTTTGATAAAATGTCTAAATGAAATATTTTTTTGTTTAATGTGTTTTTGATATATTTTATCAGGTAATCTACGTAGAATATATGATATTTGACATTTTACACGACATTCTACGTAGATTGCATGTAATTATACGTAGAATGCATGACTAACTACGTAGATTGTACATAGAATATGTTCGTTAACATATTCTATACAGAATAAAAATATTCTATATAAACATATAATATTTCTATATAAAATACGTTATTTTTTTAGTAATTAAATAATTTTCTATATAGAAAAAATAATTTTTTTTTTATAAAAAACGTTTTTTTACTTTAAAAATCAATTATAATGAAAGAAAAATAAAATGAAAATGAAAAAAAGAAGAAAGAGAAAAAGAAAAAGGAGATTTTTTTCTTTCAAAAATACCATTTTCACAAATTTTCAAGATTTTCCACTATCAAAGTTCAAAATAATTACAAACTTGTCATCCAGTATATCAACCATTGATTATCATTAATCCAATGACCATAAAAGGTTCTTAGGTTCCCACAATTTTTATGGTTCTTAGAAGAACCCTCCCATATATATATATATATATATATATATATATATATATATATATATATATATATATATATATATATATATATATATATATATATATATATATATATATATATATATATATATATATATATTCATGTTCAAAAAGGTACCTCTCGAAATCAAGTGCACCCGAAGGTACCACCCTTAAAAAACTTTTTAAAATTTTTTTTTCTCATAATCATGTTTAATTTAATGTCATAAACATGATATATGAATTTCACATACATTCACACTTTCTGTGTCGTTAAAAATTATGTGAATGCTCAATGCATATTTATGTGAATGGTCATCCGTGTGAATGATAATTTCATATCATGTGAATGGTGTGAATGACCATTCACATGATCTTTTTTTACCATTCACAAGATATATGATGTTGCTTCTTTTGAAAAAAAGTCTTATAATGTTGTCTTATACATGTCTATTAAAAAAAATATATGTAAATGATCATTCACATTAAGGTACGCTGGGTACGCTGGAATCTTATAGGTACGCTGATGAACCTGATTATATATATATATATATATATATATATATATATATATATATATATATATATATATAGAGGGAGGTTCAATTGAGAACTTTTGTGCATCGAGGTACAAAAGTACCTATATCATCCATTAGATCAAAAATTTGTATGGATTAGATTGATGGCAAAAGGGTAAATAGCTGGACAATTTTATGCATCTTGTGCATTATGAAAACAAACAAGGAAGGGCATTTTGGAGAATATGCATACATCATTAAATTTAATATTTCAACAATTAATCAAATAATAAATGTTCAATAAATTCAATTGATACATTTCCAAACTCAACAAAAAGTACACAAATTCAAAAAAGATGATGGAGATCGATGCATATCATCGTTAATCGTGTTTATCTATGCATCGTGTTTAAAAAAGACGCATTTAACAAAAAAAATACACAAATTCATATATGCATTGTGTTCGTCGTTCATATTCTTCATTTATCTATGCATTGTGTTCAACTTGTTCATCATTCATCTATGCATCGTCATTGTTTATCATTCATCATCATTTTTTGTTGTTCATCATCCATCTATGCATCGTCATTGTTCATCTTTCATCTATGCATCACCATTATTCATCGTTCTTCATCCATCTATGCATAGTGTTTTTCATATTTATCATCGGTTGCATCTCTTGTTCATGTTCATCATCATCGTTGTTCATCGTTAATCATCGTCTTCAAATCATCATCACTATGAAATTTATAAAGAACACAATTAGAGAGAAAATGAGAGAGAGAGAGAGAGAGAGAGAGAGAGAGAGAGAGAAATGGGGAGGAAAATGAGGAATGTAGTTAATATGAGATTTTAATTCAAAATGTAACTCCTAATTATCTTTTAATGATATTTAAAAATTAATTAATTTAATATATTTAATTTTCCCAAAATGTCCTTTGTGCACCCTTGTTAAATTATCTGATGCACAAAAGTGCCCCGAGGTGCCCCGATGCATAAAAGTTCTCATTTGAACCTCAATCTATATATATATAGGGGAGGGTTCTTCTAAGAACCATAAAAAATGTGGTAACCTAAGAACCTTTTATGACCTTTGGATTAATGATAATCAATGGTTGATATATTGGATGACAATTTTGTAATTATTTTGAACTTTGATAGTGGAAAATCTTGAAAATGTGTGAAAATGATATTTTTGGAAGAAAAAAATCTGTTTTTTCTCTTTTTCTCTCTTACTTTTTTTCATTTTCTTTTTATTTTTATTTCATTATAATTTATTTTTAAAGTAAAAAAACGTTTTTTATAAAAAAAATTATTTTTTCTATATAGAAAATTATTTAATTGCTAAAAAAGTAACGTATTTTATATAGAAATATTATATGTCTATATAGAATATTTTTTTTCTGTATAGAATATATGTTAACGAACATATTATAAGTACAATATACGTAGAATGTCATGCATTCTACGTAGAATGACATGCAATCTACGTAGAATGTCGTGTAGAATGTCAAATATCATATATTCTACGTAGATTACCTGATAAAATATATCAAAAACACATTGAAACAAAAAAAAAAAAGATTTCATTTAGACATTTTATCAAACACTTGGTATGCAACTGATATAAAATATACCAAAAAGACATTGAATAGTAATGTTAATCTACATAAAAAGATATAGAAATGTATAAAAAACATAAAAATATATGAAATATATAAGAAACATAACATTCTACATAGGTTATGTGTGATTTTTTACAAGTAGTCTTGTATTATATTCTATTCAGATAATCATTTAATCTACGTAGATTATCATGTAATCTACGTAGATTATCATGTAAAACATCCAATAACTATTACAATCATTATAAATCTAATATCTTACAAATAATCTTCATCATGAAACATGAAAAATGAATATGTCATATTCTATGTAGAGTATCGACGAACATATTATATGTACAATCATGACATTCTACGTAGAATGACATTCAATCTACGTAGAATGACATGCAATCTACGTAGAATGGTATGCAATATACGTAGAATGGCATGCAATCTACGTAGAATGTCGTGTAGAATGTCAATTATCATATATTCTACGTAGATTATTACATGATAAAATATACCAAAAACATATTGAATAGTAATGTTAATCACCAAAAACATATTGAATACTAATGTTAATCTACATAAAAAGATATAGAAAATGTATAAGAAAAAAAAAATGAAATATATAAGAAACATAACATTCTACATAGATTATATGTGATTTTTTACAAGTAGTCTTGTATCATATATTCTATGTAGATTATCATGTAATCTACGTAGATTATCATGTAAAACATCTAATAACTATTACACACACACACACACACACACACACACACACATATATATATATATATATATATATATATATATATATATATATATATATATATATATATAGATGGGATCATTGCAGAACCTTAAATTAGTGTAGAACCATAGAACCGATCTCAGCCCTTGATTTATTAGCCGGATCTTTTAAGTTAATAAGGGTATAATCGTAATTTTGGAAAGGAAAAGGAAATACACGCTGATACGCCTCGGAAGCATTCTTGTTGACTTTCATTGTTTTGGCAAGTATTCTCTGTGATTTTGGAAAGGAAAATCAAATACACGCTTATACAAAGGTAAACAATCGATAGCGATGGATCATCAACAGAAAAAAAGTGAAGCAGAGTTGCAGAACACGATCGATGATAGTGATGGATCTTCAGCAGAAAAAAGGTGAAACAGAGGTGAAGAACACGATTGATTCGATTTTTTTACATTCTATGGATGAAAAGGAATGTTGCGGTAAGCTTTAGTTTTGATGATGATTATCATTAGATTATTTTGATTAACTAATCGTATGATGTTTCAAGGTTGTTTATTTGTTCGTTGTTTTTATTTCTTTTAGCGACAAATTTATTAATTTCGATGTTTAAGACACTGTTATGTTTTCAACGTATACATGTATAACAGCATACATAGAATATTATATACTTCATGTTAGTTGTATCTGAATTTTATTTTAATGATCAACGTTTAATCGTTAATAGTTTACATCCTAACTAGCTTAATATGCGATGTTGCATGGTAGTAATATCACTATCATTCGATATTGAATGTGTTTTTTTATACATTTGTAAATGCTTTGTCCGATGTTGTGTTCTCATTGATCACATGAATACACTGAAAACATTAAAGTTTGAAACATTAATTGAAGATATAGACTGGTATGATATGCTGAATGGACAGTTTATAAGTGTCATGCTATGTATGATGATGATATTCTGATTATATAAAACATATCAGAATATTAATTAGTTTCATATGCAATGTCGAATTGATAGTGATATCAGTATGATGCAATATTGAATTTCCTTGTTTTTTTTTTGTTATTATCCTAGTAACATTGTTACTGCTATTTATCTTTTATCTATTGTAGTAAATGTGAATATTGAGGATGCTGATGAAGAAGAGTTCATAGAATCTATTTCGACAGATGGAACTAGATATTGGACACCAAATGTACCAGAATATACGAAACCAAAAGTCAAAAGCATATTTTTTTCATTGGATGATGCAATCAAGTTTTATGAGATATATGCAGAAATTGCAGGATTCAATGTGAAAAAATCAACAACAAAGAAGAATGCACTAGGATTTGTTTCATTGAAGTATGTGTTATGTAATAAAGAAGGGAAGGCATCGGAGGTTAGTTATGATACAGGCAAAGGTTGTTCTAATTCTGGTATAATGCGTAAGTCAAAGGTGATAAAATCAGAATGTATCGCTGGAGCCAAATTTAGATTAGTTGCTGGATCTATGGGTCATTATGAGTTGTATGTATTTGAAGAGAGACACAATCATATATTGTATACTGAAGATAATAAGTTTCGGTTAAAAAAAAGAAGAAATTTGAGTCTTGCTGATCAAGCTTTCATTCAGTGAATATCAAGGTCAAATGTTGGACCTGTTATAGCGCATAGGTACATGGCTGATCTTGCTGGTGGATATGAATATATTAATTTCTCAAGGACTGATTGTAAGAACTTCAAGAGAGACCTTAATAGGTTCATAGATGAGAGTGATGCACAAATGGTAGTTGATCGTCTTACAAAAAAGTCTGAAGATGTTCGAAATTTCACATGTGAGAGCAAATGTGCAGATGATGGTCAGCTTCTTGCATTATTTTGGGCTGATGAAACTTCAAAGTTGAATTATAAAGAGTTTGGTGACATAGTGTCTTTTGATGCGACATATGGAACAAACAAGTAATGTCATTGTTTCTTTGTTATTTTTTATTGAATTTATATTTAGTTTTCTAAATATTTTTGACAATGTTATCAGGTATATGATGTCTTTTGTTCCATTTACTGGAATTGACAATCACAAGAAATGTGTATCATTTGGTGCGGGTTTGCTAGCCAATGAATCAATTGAGTCATACTCTTGGTTATTGGATGTGTTTGTACGATGTATGGGTCAGAAGCCTTCTGTAATTGTTACTGATCAAGATCCTTCGATGATAAAAGCCATTGAACATGTTTTGCCGGATTCAAAGCATCGTTTGTGTATGTGGCACATTACAAGGAAACTTTCTATTAAGGTAATTGATTATTGAATAATCGTCTTATTACATATTGAATGTAGTATAAGGTATTTAATTACATGACTATGATCATTCAGTATATCATGACAATATTTGTCTTTATTATATAACATTAATTCAATACTGAATAATTACATGACTATGATCATTCAGTATATCATGAGAATGATACACAGTTTTGGAATTCTCCAAGTGTTATTCAGTATATCATGACAACATTTTTCTTTATGATATAACATTAATTCAATACTGAATAATCATTATGTTTGATAACTAGTATGTATTAGTGATCAATTTAATGCTTTTTTTATTTAATGCGTTCATAGGTTACAAGAGAACTATTCAACAATGAGGATTTTAGAAGAAGTTTTAACAATTTGATGTGGAGCCGTGATTGTAACATTGAAGATTTTGAGAAGGGATGGAATTCTTTTATAGAGGATTATAATCTTGCAGAGAATAGATGGTTTAATGACATTTATGCAATGCGTGATAAATGTATTCCTGCATATTTCAGAGATGTGCCTATGAACGGTTTAATGAGGACGACATCTCTTTCAGAAAGTGAGAATGCATTTTTTGGTAATGTGAAGAACCATAGAGCTATTTTGTTTGATTTTATGATGCGATTTGAGGGAGCTATGGATAAGCAAAGAAATGTCCAGTGTGATTTAGATCATGATGATGATTCTTCTAGTGCAAGAATGAAGACACCATTAAGGATTGAACGTCATGCTCATGATGTGTACACGCGTAACATATTTGGGATTGTACAGGAAGAAATTAACAAGGCATTTTCTTTATGTGTTCAGAAGTCAAGTATGCTGAAAAATGATGTTGAAACAACGATTATTAAAGAGAAGTTCAATGGCAGACATTCATCAAAGGAGTATACGGTATATAATGTCTTCTTTTACTATTCAGTATAGAATTATTCTGAATACTGTTAATTGTTTATATATTTATATTTTCAGGTTGTTAATAATGTGAATAAAGGAGAGATTGAATGCAGTTGTCTTATGTTTTTTCGGATTGGTATAGTTTGTCGACACATGTTTTGTTTCTTCAATGTCAATGATGTTGAAGAGATACCAAGCAAGTATATTTTAAAGCGTTGGAGCAAAGAAGCAACAAATTTCAATAGAGTTCGGTATCGTACATTTGGGAATGCTATGGAGGATAATAAACTTTCCAATGACTTCATGTCTTTTGCAAGAAATGTTGTTTTGCGTTTAAAAGGCTCACCGGAGAAGCTACAATTAATATTCAGCAAGTTTAAAGAGACAATATTTGAAGTTGATGAAGATGGGGATTGCACACGTGATATCAGTAGGAAAGATGGGATTGAAATGTTGTTTGGAATTCAACAACCGGACAAGATAAATATACATGTGCCACGCGGAATACGAAACAAAGGTTGTGGAACAGCAAAGAGGTTGATTGGACTTCGTGAGAAATCTGTTATTGAGAGTAAGAAGCCAAAAAGACGATGCAAAAGCTGTGGGGAATTGTGTTCACATGATTCACGAAATTGTCCTGTGAAAAATAGTACATAATTTTTTAGATAGGTTTTATACTAAGATTTTTTAATTGCATTTTATTCTTTGTTCTGAAAAAAGGAATTCATTTAGAAATAATGTTTCGATACATTTTATGTTGAAGTTTTTTTACTACAGTTTATAATACATGATATTATACATAGCATTGCAGTTATAACATGAGTATTCAGCATATCATAGAATGGTCATTCAACATATCATGCATGATATTATACATAGCATTGCAGTTATAACATTAGTATTCAACATATCATAGAGTGGTCATTCAACATATCATGATATAACAAGGAAATTATGGATTGCAACAACCATATTTTTATTTTGAAAAAGGGAACATGTATTGACGCATTTACAAATAATGTTTTGATGTTTACATTGCAACAGCTTGAACTACCATCTTAAACAAAATTTAGATGAGAGATGTTACATAGAATGTCCGTTATAAACTGATCATTCAACATGTCATGTCAGTTAACAAATGACCATGTATCATGGTTTTTAGATTTTGTTTAGATAATTTGATACATAGTTACTGATGTGAGAAATGACAACAAAGGTATTGAAAAAATACTATCAAAAATCTAAAGTATGTTTCAAATCATATATATGATTTAATGATAGGTATAATAATTGAACCAGTTGATGTCGATTAATATTGGAACCTTCATCATATAGTATTTGGAAAGAAATTATGTATCAATATTGGAAAGAAAACACAGATTCCAAGAACCATATGAAAGAACCTTCATCATATAATATACATGGATTATAATACCACTAACATTGTTTTTTTTCAAAAAGGAACACATGTCAAAGTCATTCGTCTAAAAGTAGAACCAGAATTGTATCTTAGTTGCCATTAAAAACAAGAGATATTCTATCAGAATCAGTCTAATACAGCAAGACGTTTATCAGATTCAGCAACGGATTCTGCTTTCAGATCTTGAATGATATCTTTTGTCAGTATTTCAAAGTATTCAGCATTTTCCAACAATTGATCTCTCATCAAGTTCAAGTCTGAAAGTAGAATCTTTGTCAAGTACTTTGATCTTAAACGCTTCAGTTGAACTCTTTGAAAGTCCGACTCCCTGTCCAATCCACAGTCCCAATTCTTCGCCCCATTTCCATTGTATGTTTCCATGTGTCTCATCATAAAGACACCACAGTCAACACTGTTTGTTTTCGTCTTCCACTTCAACATCAACCGCTTTGGCTTAACCTTCCTTATTGCATCTGCCTTCTTGTGGTTTATTGATTTAAGGAAGTCAACAAAGAAGTCTTGCTGGTATTTAAAGAGAACAATGTCAAATATAAGTAAGTATAAAGACCACTGTTATCAATGGAAAACAATAAGATATATATAGTATTCTCATTTTTTTAATACGTACCAAGCGTTCTGGAATCACTGAATACTTGTTTTCAAATGGAATATCATGTCCACTGTTATCGATAACGTCAAAGCTAGCCTTCTTCAAGTTGAACACCATCAAGTAAAAATGCTGCGATCTTATCATTGGGAAAAAAACCTAAACAATCACAACAATTCAATGAACTTAATTGATATAACATGAGCATTCAGTATATCATATATTCTAAATAAAAGTAAATTTACTATTCTATATGTCATGTCAGATATAACTCGAGCATTCAACATATCATATATCACTAATTTAATAAAAGTAATTTTATAGACAGTATTTATGATATTTGTATACACTGGAGTTGTGTAAATGATTATACAAAACAATTGATTGTTAATAAGATTGTTGTTTCAAAGTGGGACTCACCATATCAATATCATGAAATCCCATTCCAGACCTTGTTTGCTTCATAACATCATACATACTTGAGCTGAACATTGCAGATAGTTTATCATCCACTCCATCAGAAATCATTTGCTCAGCCTTTTTGAAAACATAAAATGTAAAATGTTAGAATTGTTTAAACAACATTTATGATAGTATAATATAATCAATGTACAAACTTACAAGGGTGTTTGTGTTCATGAATAACCGATATGGTAAATCCTTGGATTTTCTATCTTTTTCAGCATGATTCAATACCATTGCCCAAAGGTCAATAACTCCGTAATATATCCAAGACGTATGAATCAAACTTTCAAGGTGGACCCTCGGACAATACTCATTTGGTCCTTTCATAAAAACGTTTTCCCTAATGAAATAATATATTATTCGACATATGATAGAGAAATTATTATATTATGATGCAATATAATAACATTCAAAGTATCAAAAAAAACTCAGTATAATATTATATAAACATACTATTAAATTTAAAAGCTACTTACTCAGGGTCTGTGCCAACAAAGCAATAAATGTAATCACTGATGCATGTCTCAACAGGTTCAATCCTAGTATGCATATCCACTTCTCTAGTACGATATGGAGATCTCAGAGCAGCTGACGGCTTGACAACACGCTTTCTTTTTTCCACAGCTTTCATCCATGTTGAGTTTGGTATTTCTATTTTGTCATACAACAGTACTTTTGCAACCTTTCCATCTTCTGATCGAACTATTGTAGTCATCCCTGTGTCATCACCAACTTCCTTTGCATCTTTATCTTCAGTGTATAATGATATATAGCATGTCAGTTATAAAATGAGTATTCAACATAGCATATTAGTCTAACATTGTAATCACATATTTATATTTACCTTCGGTTGGGTGAGATTCACCTTCTGTTGGTTGAGGCTTACCAACAATTACAGATTGCATGGTTGTGTTGTCTCCATCATCCTTTTCATTCTTTTTTGGATCCGTTGGAGTTTCCAGATTTGTGTCATCCGCATGCTGTGTATCTGCTCCCTGTTCATCTTGTACATCTTTAACAACACTCTGAACCAACTTTTCTGCTTCAAGGAAGTCTTGAGTCAATCCCAAACTATAAGTTGGTGGACTGATACCTTCGGTAACTTGGTTGGCTTTCTTATCTTTTAAAATTGTACTTTCCAATTCTTGAATAACAGTTGGAGAATTCCAAAACTGTGTATCATTCTGGGATGTCTCATTCAATGGTGTGTTAACTTTTGTGCCAAACAGTGAATCTACCTTGATGATCAAATCTTTGAATCTCATGTCATCAGCATAAGTATCAGCAATATCAGACATCAATTTTTCAAGAATTGTCTTGTCTTCAACAAGCTTTTGATACTTTTTTTCTGCCTGGGTTAACAGATCATCATCACCCATGGTTGTCTTTGAATGATCAGTATCTCCTTGAATGTTCTCAGCTCTCTGTTCAATGTTTGAACCATCCTCAACTTCCTCTGGTCTTTCATAGTTGTTGTTTATTTGACCCAACCCGAAACCACCAGTTTTAATCTCTAAGGTCTCTCTGTTTTTCAAATCATTAAAAGTCCATGACTGGATCAGTGGCCTTCTCCTCCGGTCGATAATTCCATTGGATTCCACATAATCAACATATAACAACTTCATAAAAATATAAAAAAAATATATAAGCATTATATATATCATCATCATGTTTACATAATGGATATGAAGTAGTTTGTATTTATATTTACCGTCAACAGGGTTAGGGGGCCGTTGAAATCAGGTTTTAATCCAGGCCAACCCTTTTTGCAGGATTTCAGACAATCATGTACATAACCACACCAATCCAATCCCTTTATATCAGTACCTTCATTGAAAAAATGTAGTATATCATGTCAGTTATAACTTTTTTTATCGTACATAACAATGATCATTCAACATTTCATATAAGATTGATTTAATAAAAGTAAAGTAAATAATACCTTCAATGAAAAAAGGCAGTATACGCTGGTTGCATGTTCCCATTTTTGTCCCCTGTGCCATGATTGTGGTAAAAAGTACCAGAAAATTAAGATCAAAGAGCCGGTCACAATCATTTGATCTTTCAATTGCACCAACGACATCATATGGGCGTACATTATGGATTTCAAATTGGTTTCTCCACATTGATGTAACTGGATCATCAATGTCAGTCCTAGCAACAGCTTTAATCTCAACTCCACCATTCGGTATACCAAGTGCCTCTTGAATCCTATCTTTAGTAACTTCGATTGATCCATTTGGAAGACGAATTGTAGAAGTTTCTGGGTCAAAACAGTCAACGACATAATACCCAAGCTTTGATGGTATCCCTGATATACGCAATTTTAGAATTGATTCAAAACCCATTTTAGTAACCCTATCCTTCTGCCTATCAGTCATTGATGCCACTGCTTTCACAAGGATATTTGGGGAAAACCTTGATAATATCAGTTTTAGGTTAGCTGGCTTTTCTTCGTACTCATCACTGCTATCAAGAGTACGCATCTTTGCATCCTTTGGTTCCCTTTTAATTACTGCTTTTTTCTTCATGTCCTCCTTTTTTATTTTATTTTTCTTCTTCGATTTCACTGTTTTGTTCTTTTTTCCATTTCCAGATTTCTTCGTGAACTTCTTAAAAAATTCCATCAGTTTCTTTGTATCTATCTCTGGAGAAGATTCATCTTTGACAACGGATGATTTTCTGCTTTTCGAAACCTTGTCAACCATTTTCTTAGAGCTTTTTGCCTTTTTATGCTTCCTTTTGTCATCGGATTCTTCTATGAACACAATATAATGTCAAATGTATTCAATATAACAACCATATAAGTTCATAAAGAATCAGGTTATTCTATGAAAACAATATAATTTCAAATGTACAAAACCATGATATTACCTGAAGAACTAGTTGATGAAGATTTTGTGTTTGTGTCACTTGAGTCCTTATCAACTGATCTCTTTCTTTTAGACATTCTACGTTTAACTTTCTTCTTATCTAGTTCTGCATCCAATAGAGAATTCAATATTTCATATCAAATGCCAGATATTTGTATAGAATATATGCATTTGAACCCCTAGAACGAGCTTTTCAAACAAAATTCTATGTACATACAAGAATGATGTGTTCATGGAACATCATCCTACATAGCATGTTAGTTATAATCTGTCCATTCAGCATATCATACCACGGTCTATACGTTCAAGTAATGTTTTAAACTTTAATGTTTTCAGTGTATTTATGTGATCAATGAGAACACAGCATCGGACAAAGCATTTACAAATGTATAAAAAATACATCCCAAACCATATGTATCATTCCTTTTTCATCCTAGTTACTCAAGATCTTTTCTATGAAAACAATATAATGTCAAATGTATTCAATATAACAACCATATAAGTTCATATAGAATCAGATTATTCTATGAAAACAATATAATTTCAAATGTATAAAAACATGATATTACCTGAAGAACTAGTTGATGAAGATTTTGTGTTTGTGTCACTTGAGTCCTTATCAACTGATCTCTTTCTTTTAGACATTCTACGTTTAACTTTCTTCTTATCTACTTCTGCATCCAACAGAGAATTCAATATTACATATCAAAATGCCAGATATTTTGAATAGAATATATGCATTTGAACCCCTAGAACTAGCTTTTGAAACAAAATTCTATGTACATACAAGAATGATGTGTTCATGCAACATCATCCTACATAGCATGTTAGTTATAAACTGTATATTCGGCATATCATACCAGTCTATATGTTCAAGTAATGTTTCAAACTTTAATGTTTTCAGTGTATTTTCATGTGTATTTGAATGCATGATATAATGATATATAGCATGTCAGTTATAACATGAGTATTCAACATATCATATTAGTCTAACATTGTAATCACATATTTATATTTACCTTCGGTTTGCTGAGATTTACCTTCTGTTGATTGAGATTTATCTTCTGTTGGTTGAGGTTGATTTTTGTTACCAGAGAACCTCTTTAAAACTATTCTTACTGGCTTTGAAGGTTTATCTACTGTAGTAGGAACTTGTTTAACATCTGTTACTGAAAAATAGAATAGGTTAATCAAAATGCATTGAATATTATATTAAAACATGAAATTCATATGAAATGCTATATTAGGGTTTGAACTTCAGTATTTTATTTCCTTAACTACTCCATCAATGATATATCGAATATGAGAAATGCTTAAAAAATTATCAATATTTAAGTGTTAGTAACCTTAACAAAATACGTAATCCTTTTTTATAAACAGAAATCGTAAAAAAATAGGTTTAATAACTTACTTTTCTGTTGAATCTGCTTCAAAGTTATATTCTCGCTCGCCTCATCAATATTCGACATATTGATTGTGTGGATTTTGCATCAAACAATCACAGAATCAACGGGAATGCAGTTGTTTCGCAATGCAGTTGAGTGATTTTTGTTGAGAGATTTTGGTGGGAGATGTGAAATTGGTAACTGAATTGAAGTGAAAGCAGAGAAGTCGATGATGGCGGTGACGAGATTGATTTTGATTTGTTGAATTACCGTTTTACCCTTGCGCGCTTTTGAATCATGTGAGACGCGAATTTCAGATTTAAATAACTAGCTTTTTTATCAACCGTGGATTTTAATAAATCAAGGGCTAAGATCGGTTCTATGGTTCTACACCAAATTAAGGTTCTGCAATGATCCCAACCCTATATATATATATATATATATATATATATATATATATATATATATATATATATATATATATATATATATATATTATTTACAAATAATCTTCATTATAAAACATTGAAAATGAATATGTCATATTCTATGTAGAGTATCGACGAACATATTTTATGTACAATATACGTAGAATGTCATGCAATCTATGTAGAATGGAATGCAATCTACGTAGAATGGCATGCAATCTACGTAGAATGACATTCAATCTACGTAGAATGTCATGCAATTTGCGTATAATGTCATGCAATCTATGTAGAATGTCGTGTAAAATGTCAAATATCATATATTATACATAGATTACATGATAAAATATATCAAAAACACATTGAAACAAAAAAAGAAGATTTCATTTAGACATTTTATCAAACACTTGGTATGCAACTGATATAAAATATAACAAAAAATACATAGAATAAAACTGTTAATCTACGTAGAATAACATGCAATCTACGTAGAATAACATTCAATCTACGTAGAATGACATGCAATCTACGTAGAATGGCATGCAATCTACGTAGAGTATCGACGAACATATTCTATGTACAATCTACGTAGAATGTCATGCAATCTACGTAGAATGACATTCAATCTACGTAGAATGGCATTCAATCTACGTAGAATGACATGCAATCTACGTAGAATGTCATGCAATCTATGTAGAATGTCGTGTAGAATGTCAAGTATCATATATTCTACGTAGATTAAATGATAAAATATACCCAAAACACATTGAAACAAAAAAAAAAGATTTCATTTAGACATTTTATCGAACACTTGGTATGCAACTGATATAAAATATACAAAAAACACAATGAATAGTAATGGTAATCTACAAAAAAGATATAGATTTGTATAATAAACATAAAAATATATGAAATATATAAGAAACATAACATTCTACATAAATTATGAATAGTAATGTTAATCTACATAAAAAGATATAGAATTATATAACATATTATATAGACATATAATATTTCTATATAGAATACATTAATTTTTTAGCAATTAAATAATTTTTTATATAGAAGAAAATTTATTTACTTTTTTTATAAAAAACGTTTTTTTAATATTAAAATCAATTCTAATGAAAGAAAGAGAAAATGAAAATGAAAAAAAAAGTAATAGAGAGAAAGTGAAAAAGAGATGCATGTAATAAAAAAGGTGGAGAGAGAAAGATAATATTTTTTATTCCAAAAATACCCTTTTGATCCAAGGGCTCTAAAAGGTTCCTAAGTTCTCACTATCTTTAAGGTTCTTAAAAGAACCTCTCCCTATATATATATATATATATATATATATATATATATATATATATATATATATATATATATATATATATATATATATATATATATATATATATATATATATATAAAATAAGGAAGTTCGTAGGATATATGCGTAATATTGAAAGTTTACAATGATATATATGAAATTCTCCTTATATTTAATATCCAATTTTAGTAAATCAAAGTATCAAACTAACACATAAGTTGATTAAAAATCAAACGTAAGCAATTATTTTTTAATTATTTATCAAATAGTGTTTAACTTTAGTAAAGAAAATCATAAGTTTAGTAAGATAAACTCAATATTAGTAAAAAAATTTTTCGGGTTTAAACCCAAAAACCAAACCGTTTTCGAAAAACCAAAAACCTAAAAACTGAAACCGAATGGTTTCATCATTTCGAAAACCAGAATATTTGGTTTGGGTTCGGTTTCGATCAAACGCCCCATGTTCACCCCTAGATAGATATATATTTCAATAAAAAAGTTTTATTTTTTGGTTTTTTTCTCTTAAATGATTGTGCTTGGGCCTAAATGATTGATTGGGCTGTTGCATTTCACTAGCCCATTTAAGTTGGGTTTTTTAAAGCTTCGACCTTAGACTAGGGTTTTCAAGAAACCTTTTATAAGCCATCGCCACAACCAAACCCTTCTCTCTTTGTCTCCTAAAAATAACAATTCGAGTTCAGAGCCGCCGGAGGATCTTCGTGATCTGTAAACATGGGTATGTTTATCGAAGACCAACTCAATTTCATGTTTTTGATATTTGATTATGAGCATTCTGGTAATGATTCGCAATTGTTGCAGGTATCTCTCGTGATTCGATGCACAAGAGACGTGCCACTGGTGGCAAGAAGAAGGCGTGGAGAAAGAAGCGAAAGTAAGTTTTCATATAAACTGACTTCTGTTTCCTTTTTAAAATCGATTTTTTATTTGATGACTTTGAAGCTTTTTCATATATGTAAAAGCGATTAATAGTATAAGCGGTTTTGTTTTCACTGCCATCTTATAGTTTGTATTTGAATTTGTGGCTAATATCTGTTTTGTGCTGTTTTTAACACTGTTATTGTTGTTTTTTATCTCAATAATTTGATTGTAATATTGATTAGTATCAGAGTTTATAATGTAAATGCGCTTGATTTGAGAAATTTATGTATTAGCTTTCTATCAGTTCACACATAGGCGCTTTAGATCAATGAATTTCTTCATGAATATATTCTAATTTTCTGATAACAGATGCTAGTTTCTAGTTTTATTGTTATTAGATAAAAGTGGAAAGAAACTCCTTGTGGTATATCTATCTTATATGCCTTTGATTTCATCGTGCTATAGTTTTGTTTTGGTCTGCAATCAACTTTCAACTTCAATTTTGACTCAATGTGAGCTATTTTAAAGATTTTTATTCTTGCAATTATCAGAATTTATGAAAATTAAAACGTAAGGGATTTTGCATTTTTGAGGGGTGATTGGTTATTGGATTTGGGAATTTAAAGGTTTTATTTTAAAACAATGCTGTTTGGTAAGCTGGTTATTTAAATTTTGAAATGAAACCGATAATTTTAGGAGTTTGCCCGAGAGAGATGTACTGCTTACAAAATCCAATCTACTCTACCATCAGACTTCCAAATGTTGCGTAGGGAAGACGACAAACTAAATAACTAATAGCCATCCGATTCTTGTTAGAGAATCAAGAAATAGCTCACTAAAGGAGAGAATCATGTAATTTTGAATTATATCTAGCTTGTTTCAGGACAACTTGAAATTATGATGCAATTTTTATACATGGACTGATGGTTGTAAATGGAATATGATGCAATTTTTGAATAATGCAACTTGAAAGACTGACTGTCGTAGACATCTTGAAGTTAAATGATATAGAAAATGTGTTAAATTTGTTATTTTAAATCCAACATTCATGCATATGAAAGTGTATTGATTTGCAGCAGACTTAACTTCTAATATGTAATCTTTTCTCAATTCCTCATCACATGCTTTGTTCTGCACAATGTTTCCAAACTTGTATTTTTTGTTTTCTTGTAGGTATGAGCTCGGAAGACAGCCTGCAAACACTAAAATTTCCAGCAACAAGACTGTTCGAAGGGTAAGGGTTCGAGGTGGAAACGTGAAGTGGCGTGCTTTGAGGTTAGATACAGGTAACTACTCTTGGGGAAGTGAGGCTGTTACCCGGAAGACACGTATCTTGGATGTGGTTTACAACGCATCAAACAACGAGTTGGTTAGAACCCAGACTCTGGTGAAGAGTGCAATTGTTCAGGTTGATGCTGCACCCTTCAAACAATGGTATCTTCAGCACTATGGAGTTGACATTGGTCGCAAGAAGAAAACAGCGGCTGTTGCTACCAAGAAAGAGGGAGAGGTATGTTTTTCTTCTTCTTTTATACAAGTTTTATACTTGTATGGCCTCTCATTTTCATGGGTATTTTCTTTTGATTTCTCTTGCATTTTGATTTTTCCTTGTCATGAATTTTTTTTATTCCTTTAAACCTTTAAGTTATATGTTACCTAACTTCATAGACTTGTATAACTGATTTTCGGGTCTTCATAAAGAACTACACATCCAGATACAGATTCCGTTAAGAAAGCACTTTCAAGTTAGGAATGCAAAAGATTTGTTCAAACATTTTTCATTCGTTAATGTCGAACATGTCGTGTATTTGCAGGAAGTAGAAGGTGCTACAGAGGAGACCAAGAAGAGCAATCATGTCGTGAGAAAGCTGGAGAAGCGTCAAGAGGAACGCAAACTTGACCCCCATGTTGAAGAGCAATTTTCAAGTGGTCGTCTTTTGGCAGCAATTTCATCTCGCCCTGGCCAGTGTGGTCGTGCTGACGGGTATGTGTTTTTATTAACTTTTCTAATCATGTCCAGTAACTTAACATGCATGTGTGATTTTTGTCTATTTTTTTTTATATATTGACATTTTGTATTTACCGATTCTTGTGTGTTTGTTTTAACATCGGCAGGTACATCCTGGAGGGCAAGGAGCTTGAGTTCTACATGAAGAAGCTTCAAAAGAAGAAAGGAAAGGGTGCTGCTTAGAGCGTTTCGGGTTTGAATTTATAGAATTTTATTTCGTTTTATTACCCTGTGGAAGTTATGGAACCAAAATTTTGATGTGTTTTAATGTTAAAATGATTAGACTTTTATGAATGTTAAGAATGGTTGATCTAAACCTTACCCTGCAGTGCTATTGGTTCAGTTATATGGTTCTGTTTTTATTCACAATTTTATTCAAATGTTTGTTTTTTGCAATAAGTTTTTTTAAAGCACTTATATCTTCACGTGAAAAGATATTTTGTTTTGTTTTAAATGTCAAAGAACACTAGTCATAAAGAGTCTTCAAGAATCAATTTGCTATAAAAAAGGTACTACTAACTGGTAATAAGATAAGCATTCTTTATATTTGATAAGAGGTTTCATTGATATGTAAATGAAATGGAACCGTATGAGGGTTACATAACAAGAGCTTTAATTTTTAAAGAGAGATTAGATAATGAAGTGTTGTATAAATTTCTTTTATTCTATTTTCTTATCAACATGGAGAGAATTAGAAAGATAGAAAATACATGAAAATTATATTATTTTTTTTCATTTTTAGTTTCACGTGTGAATCTTACCGATTAAAATAACTCATAAAATTTCATTTTGAGGGCTTCAAGTTGAGGGATTGATTTTAGACTTTAAATACAATATGGATTTGTATATGAATCTCCTCTCCCGTTTTTTTCTTCCAGATTTGTATATGGGTTCGTCTTACAAGTTTGTTTTTGTGACTCCGAAGGCGGGTTTAAAATGGTTTTTCATACGTTATGGGTTTTACGTCTTTGATGGTGATCGGCAGACGGGTTTAAGCGGTTTGTTTAAAAAAACTGAAAAGACTTGTAGATTTTGATTCTTTGATGGACTTGTTATATTAAAAAGCATAAAAAAGAACCCACTTTCAATTATTAGTGTTTTTTTTAAAGGGTTTATTATTAATTTGTTTTCACATAACGTTCTCGTCTATTCATGTTATTTTTTTTTTTTCATAAAAGTTCTCAAGTTAAATTTTTTTTTTTGGTTTAATAAAATTTAAACATTAGAACCCGTTATAATTAGTGAAATGAGTTTTTAAAAACTGAAAAACCGGTTTCTAATGTCTAAATTTCACTGAATAAAAAAGAAAAAAAATTAACTTGAGGACTTTTACAAAAAAAAAATAACATGAAGAGATTAATGAAAAAAAATCATGAAACATAATGAATTTTTATTCATAATAAGCCCGTTTTAAAAACCATCATTTTTTCATTTTTGCATCTCCTCTTTTCATAAGTAATTTCTTCCCTTTCTTCCTCTTCATTTCTTTAACATTCCGTGTGACTTCAATAGTTCACCATCTGACCATCGCGGTCCGGCTTCCCGCTGCACCGCTACCCTCCTCCGACTGGTTTTACTGATTGAATCTTTTTAGATTTAATAATTATTTGATCTTCATAATGTTTTTGATCAAAGAGTTTCACTAGGGCCGTTTCTGAACATTTTCATGCCCAGAACAAGATCAAACAATAATGCCATTTTTAAAATTTTTTAAAGTACAACAAACTATTTTTAGGGATTTGATCACTTTTTGTATTATATAATTTTAAAATTAAAAAGAATTATTCGATTGAAAAGTAACAAAATTTTCTTTGTTTCTGCTACCAAATCTTGTGTATTTGACATTAATATTTTTCTGACACTTGACGTATTGTTCCGATATCATTGTTCTCATTGTTTAAAATTATAACTTTTGTCATTGATAATGAAGATATGAATAGAGTTGTAAACGAACCAACGTTCAATGAACCATTCGCGAACCCTTCAGCGGGAAGTTGGTTTATGTTCGTTCCTTTATTTAACGAACGACCAGGGTCGGCCCTTGGGCTGTTCAACCTGGGCTCCCGCCCAGGGCCCATCAACTAAAAGGGGCCTAAAATATATTTTTTTTTTATGTTAATACCCTAGGCCCAAAAATCAGATCTGGAAATGCGTCTCTGTACGTGCGCTGTGGAGACCGGAGACGTGAAGCCCTCTTTGAGAACGTCAAACGTCGTCTGCGATTCTGCGAAATTCAAGGCGTGGGTGATGGGGTCGTTGATTGTTTTCCGTTCGCGACTCTTCCTCTTCGATTTCTATGATTGGCCGGCTCAGCGGCTCTATTCCAATCTTCAACGCCAACGGTTCAACGAATCAACGATTGTACGGTACAGCACTAGGCCGATTCTTCCTCTTTAATCTTTTTTTTCTTTTTTCTTTTTTTCTCATAGTCATATACGATCACGAATTCACGATTCAGATTCAGTGTTTCACACTTTCACAAACAATTCTTGAAAGACAGAAAGAGAGAAGCCATTAGATTTCATTATTTCAAATCCTGTTGACTTTTGTGTACTTGGTCTTGGGTTGATTCTTGATTGTTGTTTGGTGCAGTGGACCAGTGCTTTATTTTGTTTGGTCAATTGGTCATTTGGTCCATACTCCATTATTGGAATATTGGAATTTGGAATTTGGAAATTGGAATTCTATTTCCAACTTTGCAAGTCTGGAAGACTGGTAACAGATTAACAGTGGAGCCGTGGAACACTTCTGGTCTCTGCCTCTCTGGAAACATTGGAGCAAAGTTGCAAAGGTGTTTTCATTCCTTAATAGATAGTTAATTTGTCTCTAATTATATGCATCTTTAATCTTTTGCTTCTTGCTAATTGGCTAATTGCTCTAATTGCTTGTTGCTAGACTGCTAGTTTGTTAATCACTTAATTGCAAATTGCAATTCAGAAATTGCTAGTTGTTTGATTGTAGTCTTTACTCTTTACTTATATAATGTTACCTAAAAAACATCTATCGGGAAGTCAAAAAAGGAAGAAAAGAAAAGAAAATGAAAATTTTATACAATCTCAAAAAGGGTCTATATGTAAATTTCTAAAAACTAGTTCTTCTAAAGTTTTAAACGAAAAGATTGATGATTTACATAAGAATGATTCAAATTTGAAGGAACATGAAATAAATTTAGACTTGAATGAAAATGAAGTCAACATGAATGAAGATGAATGTAATACTAACTTGAATGATAATAATGCTAATTTAGATGAAAATGAAGTCAACTTGAATGAATGTCATGCTAACTTGAATAATGCTAATTTGGATGAAAATGATTCCAACTTAGATGAGACTAATGCCAATTTAGATGAAAATTATGCTAATTTAGATGAAAATGTTACTAATTTGAATGAAAATAGCAATGTAAAAGACATATATGATCCTAGATTATGGGATAGTTTAGATAATAAATTAAGGGATATTTTAGTTGAAAAAGGACCTATAAGAGAACTAAATCTTGTGTTTCCTAAGGATAAAACATTTAGACATTTTTCTTATTCATACTATACTAGAAGATTGAGTAATGGAGAAACAAGTGATCGAAAATGGTTAGTTTACTCAAAATATGTAGATAAAGTGTATTGTTTTTGTTGTAAATTATTTAAACAAACTAATCAAAAAGGTTCTTTATCAAATGAAGGATTTAATGATTGGAAGCACCTTAGCGAGCGACTTAAAGAACATGAAAATAGTATTGAACATTTAATATGTATGAATTCTTGGAATGAACTAAAACTAAGGTTGGATAAAAATGAAACAATTGATAAAGATTTACAACGCAAAATTATAAAAGAAAAAGAACGTTGGAGACAAGTTTTAAAAAGAATAATTGCTGCAGTTAAGTATTTATCTAAACATAATTTGTCTTTTCGAGGGTGTAATGAAAAGCTTTTTCAAAATAACAATGGTAACTTTTTGGGATTAATTGAAATGATGGTTGAATTTGATGCTACGATGCAAGATCATGTTAGACGTATTAACGATAATGAAATTCATCACCATTATCTTGGTCACAAAATACAGAATGAATTAATTTCTCTTTTAGCCGATACTGTAAAAAATTCGATAGTTAAGATTATTAAAGAAGCAAAATATTTTTCTATAATTCTTGATTGTACTCCGGACGTGAGTCATCAAGAACAAATGACTTTGATTATACGATGTGTGAACAAGTCAAGTAGGAAAGTAACTATTGATGAATACTTTTTAGGATTTTTAAAGGTAGATGATACATCTGGTTTAGGACTTTTCAAAGAAACTTTAAATGCACTAAGTTTACTAGATTTAGATGTTAATGATATAAGAGATCAAGGTTATGATAATGGTTCTAATATGAAAGGGAAACATCAAGGTGTTCAAAAACGTTTGTTAGAAATAAATCCGAAAGCCTTAAATATGCCATGTGCTTGTCATAGTCTTAATCTTACTCTTAGTGACATGGCACATTATTGTGTTAAAGCTATTTCATTTTTTGGAATTATTCAACGTATATATGTGTTATTTTCTAGTTCACCTAAAAGATGGAAAATTTTGATTGATAATGTTCCAAAATTAAGTGTGAAATCTTTATCTAACACTCGTTGGGAAAGTAGAATAAATAACGTTAAAGCCATTAGATTTCAAACCCCACAAATCAAGTTAGCTTTGTTAGAATTATGTAAATCATGTGAGGATGCAAAATCTAAAAGTGAAGGAGAAAGTTTAGTTAGTGCTTTAAACAACTTTGAATTTTCACTTGGTATGACTATTTGGTATGATATCTTATTTGCTATTAATTCAGTGAGTAAAAAATTACAATCTAAATCTATATGCATTGATGATACCATTAATCACATAGAAAGTATGATAACATATTTTGAAAAATATAGAAATGACGGGTTTACCTCTAGTATGAATATTGCTAAAACAAAAGCTTGTGATATGGATATCGAACCTACATTTTCAGTACGACGTCATATTATTAGAAAGAAACAGTTTGATGAAACTAATAATGAAGATCGGATCCAATCGCAAGAAGAGTCTTTTAGAGTTGATTACTTTTTGATTGTTGTAGATATGACAATTAGATCATTACATGATAGATTTGAACAACTAGAAACATTTAAAAGTGTATTTGGATTTTTATATGACTCAAAGAAATTGAAATCATTAAATGACGATGAATTAAGAAAAAATTGTGATAATTTTGCAAATACATTTTCTTGTAATAACGTGTCCGATGTGGATTTAGATGCTTTTTTTTCGGAACTAAAAGTTTTACAAATCACTTTGCCAAACACTTTGATGTCGGCGGTTGAAATCTTAGAGTTTATTAAAGTTGCGGATTGCTATCCAAATGTTAGTATTGCATATCGCATATTATTAACTACACCCGTCACTGTAGCTTCGGCAGAAAGAAGTTTCTCAAAATTGAAATTATTAAAAAATTATTTGAGATCAACAATGTCACAAGAAAGGTTGAATGGTTTGGCTATGTTATGTATAGAGAAAGATATGTTAGATAATATCGATCTTGATACACTTATCAATGATTTTGCATCTAAAAATGCTCGAAGATCCAAATTTTTATAAGTTTCTATTTTGTAACGACAGGTTGAGAAGTTTTGGAAGACTTGAGATTGGTAACGATGCAACAAAGTCAACATTATCAAATCGTAAGTTCTTTTAGTGAATTTTTTTTGCTTTGAATATATATGTATTTGTTTAGGGGGCCCCTTATAAGGCTCTGCCCCGGGCCCCAAAAATTATAGGACCGGCCCTGCGAACGACGAAACGAACATGAACACACATTTGTGTTCGTTTAATCAAATAAACAAACGTGAACACAAGCTTCGTTTGTCCAATTTATATTCGTTTGTTTGTTAATATGTTTAATTGTTTATTTATGTTCGTTCGTTTGTGTTCGTTTAAATATTCATTTATTTTTGTTCGTATATGTTCATTTAACAATTGTTTACCATTCCATTATGAATTAAACGAATGAATATAAACAAACACATACAATATAAATTTCTTAACGAACGAACATTAACTATATATTAAATCTCGTGTTCGTTTATGTTCGCGTTCAGTTAAAGTTAAACAAACGAACATGAACATACAATCGTTCATGTTCTTTGGTTCGTTTACATCTTTTAAACATGAATATTGACTAACAAAACAAAGCTTAATATATTACTTATCGAGCCGAAAAATCAATGCCCCTCAATGTTTGATGCCCTGGGCCGTAGCCCGTGTGGCCCCCCTATAACTTAGGCTACTGAAAATTTTGGTCCCTGCAAACTCATCGAGTCATTGGACATGGTGGGTTCGGACCAGTGTACAAAGGATAACTTTCTCATCCAGAGGGACGAAGAAAAGTCGCTTTTACGCGCTTAGATCGTAAACTTGGTCAAGGAAATACCGAGTTCTGGAAGGAGATTATGATGCTTTCCAAATTTAAACATCAAAATCTCATCTCTCTCTTGCACTTTTGCATTGAGGGCGATGACAGAGTCCTTGTGTATGAGTATGCATCTCGTGGAAGCCTTGATCGCTATCTAAGCGATGCTAGTCTTACATGGATACAACACCTCAAAATTTGTGTACACGCTGCGCGTGCAATTAACTTTCTTCATGATCCCAGGGAAAGTCAACAAAGAGTTGTTCATCGTGACATCAAAGCTCCAACATCATTCTTGATGAGATTTGGGCTGCTAAAGTTTCTGATTTCGGGTTGTCAAAAATCGGTCTTGAATGCAAATCAACCTCAAACGTATGTTGTCTCTAATGCTGTTGGTACGATTGGGTATTGTGATCCGTTGCATCATGAAACAGGTTTCCTTTCAAAAGAGTCTGACGTGTACTCTTTTGGAGTGGTGTTATTTGAACGAAAACAATCAGCTGCTTGGTGTTTTAGGTCCTACATGGAAGAAAGGTTTTGTCGAGAAAAGGCTACACGATACAACTTTTCATGCTATAAAGGAACATATAGATAATGATTCCTTAATAACATTTTCAACCATTGCATATCGATGCTTGAATAGATATCATAAACAACGACCAACAATGCTCGAGATCGTCAACAAACTCGAGGTTGCATTTGAACAACAAGTAAGTTATTACGTCATTAAGTGTTCTTGAAAAGATATGGATCGTCACACAAATTGTCTTAACAGTTAAACTTTGATCCTTGTAATAACAAGAGCTGATTGAATACCTGAATTTCCATTCCATCGCAGGTGAAACGAGATGGTTTGTCTAAATCAGATGATGTAGATTCGACTCAACTTAGATCTGAATATGATACGATTGATGCCAAATATGCTGAAAGTTTAAAACAAAATAGGGATGTTTGCTACTATTTTATGTATATTATATGTAGAAAAATTTTATTAATAAGATATTTATGATAAACTTATTATTTAATACTTGATAAAATACTTAACTAACAAAATAAACCATTTATACATGATAATAGAAAATAGTTAATGGTACATGTCAGAAAACCTCATTAAATTATTGTTTAATTGGTGCATCTATAGAAACCCACTTATGAATGGTAGTTTCATTAATGGATGATGTATATATGTTTAATAAAATATTAATGATAAATTTAATTATTTAATACTTAATTAATAAAGTAACTATTTATATATTAAAATATAAAATAGTTGATGGTGCATGTTAGATTAACCCTCATTAAATTATAATTAAATGGTGCATTTTAGAATAACCCACTTATGAATAGTAATTTTATTAGTGAATATTGTATATATGTATAATTTCAGATATACATATGTATAGTTTCTATCAGAACCAAATTATTGTCATAATAATTAGAACAATAGCTAGAAAATGTGTTTATATCAAATGAAAAAAATGTGTGAAAAAGTGTATTTTTCATACAGTGCCGATCCTATCATTTTTTAGGCCCGGGACATAAACTTAAAAATGACCCTCTATGTATATAAGCAAAATTCATATAAAAAGTTACAATTAAATAATATTAAATAAACGCTATACTTTTATTCGCGTACTTATAAATTGGGCAAAAATCACATACAATATTAAATTATATTTTTATTAGTAAATTGAAAAAAAAAGGTTTAAAATGATTCATAATATAAATAGTAAACATATGTGTCAAAAATAAATAGCATCCCAGGAAATAATACACGTTTTAATAGTATTTTTAATAGTCGTATAATAAATAACATAAACCACGTGATAGAAAAAATAAAAAAATCAAACTCATTGAAAAACAAAAGTATAAATATTGAATTTGATGGATAATATATTGATATAAAGTAAATAGACGACGTCCGTAGATTAAAATCCAAGTGGTAGTGATGAGATCTAATTTGAAATAAAACTGCACACAGTGAGAATCAATTCCACACCATTGGGATTCCAAGATAAACCAACACACTGTTTATGTTTTTTATCACGCAAAAAACATATAAACTAATACTAGACAACTGGACTATAATAACATATAATTTTTTTGGGCTCCTTATAGTGAATTGGGCTCTGTGCGGTGGCTCAGGTGCACCAGGCCCAGGGCCGACCCTGTTTTCATAGTTTTGGACAAACATGCTCATCACCGACTCTGCTTATATGGGTAGGGAAGCATAAGTCTAGCGAAACCATTGTCAAATCTGAAACACCCTTCCAACTAATATAGATGTTTCATGAACAATTAACAATAATTAACAATAAATACTTGCGAAATTGTGGTCAAATTTAAATTTTCAATATACACAAGCCATCAACATGATACTTCCCACTTTACTACCTATCAAAATGTAAATTGTGGTGAATCATGGATCAAAGTTCAAGGGTTACCATGTCTAAACATCCAAATCAAAACGGAAGTCCGCTAAATCCCAACCCCAAGCATGCCAAACCATATACCAAAATAATGGAGCCGCTAGGCAAGCTCTAATCCACTCTCAAGATGGTCCAACATGACCCTTTCCTTTTTCCTGAAAAGGTTAACAACTAAGGGGGGATCAACAAAGTTGAGTGAGTTACTAGATTAAATATAACATAATGTATATAGATGCAAGGATGATCAATATAATGATTCCAAACAACATAACTCAAGTGCATAGTGCATGCGATCAACATGCCCCTTCATAGTACGGGGTTCCCTATCATAGTCGGGTGTGGTGTTGCCTCTAGCATAGTACGAGGCTGTCCTTATCGTAATCATGACTGTCCCTATCATAGTCGGGACTTCCGAGAATTCAAGTACGTCAGCCATCCGGCATCCAAAGGGGCATGGAATAATCCATGGATATCCAGGTGAGTCCAAATGACAGGTATGATTAACGAATGAGGTCCAAAGTGCCTCGAGTATACGAATAAATCATGCATTAATGAAACGAATGAATAAGTGACAGATAGTGTGATGCCATAGTATGAATCAATATCGAATGATCAATCATGAAACAACAAGTACATCATATATGACTTTATGAAAATCTAATGCTAGAAGTCACAGTGATCGGTTTAATAAGAACCTCAAGCCTCCTCACGAAGATTCAATAGCCCCAAGGATGGCAAAGACTTGTGATCAAGCCTCTTTCGACTCAATTCACCTATAAGCATTTATAAGGTGTATACATAAGCCCCCAAACAAAAGATTAGCCTTTAAGAGTAGACCAAGAGTAATGAGACATCAAACAACACTAAGTCCATATGAGGCCCTATGAGTTCCAGAATTGATTAAAGGCCCTCAAACCCTTTAAACACTCAATTTAGAAGTGGTTTGCAAGTATAAGACCTAAGCATCGACCCCCGACTGACCAAAATCAAGTTTTTGGGCAGAAATTTGGTTATGGCGTGACCCTGGGGGTGGTCACGCCGTGACTGCTGTCACCCCCTCCACGTTTTTCTCTGCATTCAACTCCCCAAAATGACCCCAAAACGCATCGAATGGTTATGAAACTTTGTAAGGGTTTTACCCACAATATAATTAAAATTATTAAGGTCATTTTAACACCTCTAAACATAATAGAATCATGTCCTAACATTCCATGATTTCATGGAATTCATACGAACTCCAACCGACAACACCAAGCTCCAATTGAGCTTGTATTCAATTCTAATCGATTCCATAGCAATATTAGACATATTTATGTTATGTTTAAGCATTCAATTCATATTTAAATATTAAAACCCAATTCCATAATGCTTAGTAACTCGTTGTGGCATTTCACCGAACACGTGGTGTGCAGATTAGACCTAAAACACCAAGTTGAGTCTATGCACATGTTTTGTGTTATCCATTACATGAAAAAACTTTAATAAAATAAATAAATACTTTACAAACACATTAGAGTCATAACATAGCATTCCATTATTCCATGGATTTCATATGAACTCACATTGAGTTCATAAATGGCCAAAACCCAAACTAAGCCTTCAAAACTCCAAATGAGTTTCTACTGGCTTCCATTCAATTCCATCGCAATATATAATTTACTTGGTTCATAATTTATCATATGAAACATGCAAGAACAATACAAATCAATTCTATTCACCAGTGGAGCTCAAATGGAGCTCCAACTTGGGTTTTCACCCAAGTTCACCAAATTCCAACTCCAAACGAGTTTCCACTTGACTCAAATCAATATCATATCACTAATTAACATATTTGAATCATAAACTAACATATAAACATACTGAATCAACACAACTCTTCCCACTTCCACCATTGAAGCTCAAATGGAGCTTCAATTTGGGTTTCCACCCATCATCATACCAAATCAACCCAACAAATCACATATTTATGAGCCAAAAACGTTGATAAACCATAAACATTAACCTACTTTTGATATTTAAGTCATTCACCAACTCAATCTAACAAACCCATTTAGGGCTAGATTCTTCAAATAAAGAATGGAGAAGGAAGAAGATGGAGTGGATGATTACACCTTTAAAGATAACCCAAAATGTGATTCCTAAGCTTCAATCTTTCACCTTGATGACCAACCTTCCAAAACCCTAGTTTTCTCTTCTCTTTTCTCCTAATTTTGCAATAATGTGAAGTGTGTGTAGTATGTGTGCATATGCACGGTTTTAAGAGGGAGGAGGGGGAGGTTTGGCCCTCTTGCCACCTTTCCCTTCCAACTTAAACTCTAACACACAAAAGACCCCTCCCCCTAATCATTTTTTATTTATAAAACAACCACAATGCTATAACTTGCATTTATTTAACAATTCAATACCTAAATGAGTATTTTTACATAATTATACTAAATATATTCAAACACCGCATTAATCGATTCTTATGTCATACTAATCATTATTTAGTCGTCAAAGTAAATTACCTGTTCTTGTCATTTCAATACAAACAAACATTTTATTTTTCTTTTATCATTCAAGTCCCAATAATAACAATTACACTGATATTTAGCAATTAACTCAAATTATTGCACCTAAGTTGACAATTATAATTGTTTCACAAAGTTAATTACCTTTTAAATATTGGGGTGTTACAAAATCATCATAATCTCGGAGCTCTAAAGAGTTCCAGAGTTGGCTCTTCGTATATGCGGTCACTTGTAAACTTGGTTTGCAGGGAAACATGAATTGTTGTTTTGCTTGGGGAGGCTGTAAGAATTTCTATATTTGATTCCAATTGGAATTATGTTGTTTTCCTAATCCTATTGTTTTTTGATTGAAAGCTTCTTTTCAATTGAAAATCTTAAAGAATTTCTTTTCCTGCTGTTTTTTTATTGATTTCTTCTAGCTAGTGCATGATTCTTCTTGAAAAGATGCAAAAAGTTTGTGTTGGTATTCCTTAACAGATGATTTTTCTTACAAATCTTGATGATTCTTTTGCCGGTATGGTCAAATTATTTGTTACCTCACAAGGGTCGATTCTGAACAAAAGTAACACGACAATCGTCTAAGGCTCATCAATCTTAATGGATTGAACATGATTACTGACTTGCAAAGTTTATAATTTTAACGCTATCTAATTGTAAGTTTTTTTTTTATTCATTTACAATTTTACTATTTGTGAAACTTGCTTATTTTAAATACATATATATTCAGAGGGCGTTTTTTAAGTTTCTGTATCGGACCCTATAAATGATTGGGCTAACCCTGTACCTTATTATGCTTACTGGGATGGCAAGATTTGCGATGGTACAAATGTATAACTTAGAATAAGTCACTGAATAAATATATTAGAATCAACGTTAGATACAATTCAACGAATTGATTAATCAAATTCATATTGTCACATCCATTGATAAGCAACGATACAATAGATAGTATCAACTTTATTGAACGAACAATCATAACAAGTAGCTAAAGTTTAAAATGGAAGATAAGTTCAAGGCTACATCATTGAAGGGCCGATTTCAATGAACAAAAACATTACGTTGATGCATCAAAATGAATTTTTTTTTTTGTAAAATCCTTGCCCATTGATAAGCAACTATACAACAGCAAAATACTTGCCGATAGTATCATTAACAATTAATTAACAATATCAATCATATGATATCAGCTTGATACCATACGAGTTGTTGGAAGGGGATGAAATATATTTCACTTCATGATCACAGACAATCACGACAATGAGATAATGATTCATGTTCTTAGAGAGCGTTTGCTACACAGTTTCCTCATGGAAAAGAAATGAACATTATATTCCCATTGGATGTTTAACTGTCAAATCCTATGAAATGACAATTCTTTTTTAAACATAGTATTCCATCTACTAAAGGAATGTGTTTCCATAGGTGATTGTCAAGGAATGAACATTTCATTCTCATGATATGTCTTGTCTATTCACTCATATCTACCATATCGACCTATTAGACATAGTCTATAACAGTAGAAGGGCTAGAATGTAATTAGTCTAATCTAGATAGTGGTCTTTGTAATTAGCTCTTCTATATATACTTGTATTGTATTCAGTATTTCACACACAATAATACATCAGATTACAAAGTCTGTTATGGTATCAGAGCCTGGGATTACAACCCTAGGTCTCATCTCCTAACCCTAGCCGCCTACTTCTCAAAACCCTAGGCGCCCACCTCCCTGGCCGCCGCCCTCACCCCTAACCTCCTGCCTGTCTACCGCCGCTCACAATCTGTCTGTCTACTGCTGCCGCACACCACCTCCCTGGCCGCCGCCCCCTTGCTGCTGCTGCTTATTATTTTTCTCTCTGCCGCCGCTCCTTGCTGCTTATCTCTCTGCCGCCGCTCCTTGCTGCTGCTGCTTATTAATTTTCTGCCGCCTGTTACTGCTGCTGCTTATTCTTTTCTCTGCTGCTCAATCCTTTGTTGCTGCCGCCTACACCCTAAACAACATCCTTTGCTACTGCTGCCTCTACAAATGGCCTCTATTACAGCCCTAACAACCGCAGAGAAAACCGGCCATAACTCTCACAAGTTTGCTTTTACTCTCTCCCCAACCAATTATGGTTACTGGAAAACTATGCTTCACCCGTTTCTTGTTACAAACAACCTGTTTGGATATGTGGATGGCACAATTATCTACCCTTCTCCGACTATCACCTCCTCGTCAAACAAAGATGGTACCACAGTACCACTGCCAGAATTAAATCCTAGTTACACCGCCTGGATCTCCAACGATGCTCATGTCCGTATGCTAATTATCTCCACCATCTCTGAGGCCTCTTTTCAACATGTTCAAGGCACCACCTCTCGGGATCTGTGGCTGTCTCTGGAACGTGCATATGCTCCACACACGTCTTCTCGGGAATACACCCTCAAAAATCAACTTCTCAAGCTTCAGATGCAACCTGATGAATCTGCTACAGCCTATTTGACTAGGGCTCAGGAATATTCTACGGCTCTCGCGAACATTGGTGAACCAACAAAAGAAAAAGATCTGGTCTATGTGGTTATTTCGGGTCTTAGAGACGAATACAATGGTCTGAAATCATCCCTTATTGGCCGCCAGTCTCCAATCACGTTTGCTGAACTCTTTGCTTTGTTATCTGACCATGATTACATGATACAGAAGCCTACTCCAGTCATGCCACCCTCCCAGGCCTTCTTGTCTACTACTGCTGCTGCTGGTAATCATCGCACTCCTACTTCTGGTACTACTCCATCTCCTGATCAGCTTCAGGCTCTTCAGCATGCTCTCTCCCAGCTTGGTCTTCAGGTACAACCTATTGCCCCTTCTCTTGCACAAGCTAACTATACACACAGGTCTGGAAATTATCGTGGTCGTGGACGTGGCAATAACCGTGGCCGTGGAAACTACAACAACAACCGCAGTCAAACAGGTGGTAATCGGGATCAATTCCCTTGGGCCTCTACTCAAAATACTGTGTTTGGAACCTGCAACAGGTGTGGGATTGGCCACATTCCCTCTCAGTGTCCCAATCGTGATCCCTCTACTATTCGGTCACGGCAGCCTCCGTCAGCTAATTTTACAGATCTACGCTCCAACGTGTCCACCTCTTGGCTTCCAGATACAGGATCCAACCACCATGTCTCACCAGACCTATCTAGTTTCGATCACTCTGAGGCATACTCCGGTACTGATAATCTTCATGTTGGCAATGGTGAGGGCTTACCCATTCTTCATATAGGTTCTACCCAATATCACTCTCCTAACAAAACCTTTAACCTTAAAAACATTCTCCATGTACCTGATATTAAACAAAACTTACTTTCTGTTCAACAATTTTGTCTTGATAATGATGTGTTTTTTGAATTTCACTCCACTTTCTTTGTTGTGAAGGACAAGTCTACACACACAATCCTCCTCACTGGTCCAAGTAACGGTGGTCTCTACTCCTTTCAGCTTCCAACAAATCAACCTATTCCTAAAGTCGGATTCTCCACTACCCGTGCTTCTTCCACGATCTGGCATCACCGACTCGGCCATCCTCATCAACAACTGTTTTTGTCTATGGTTTCTAAGTATAGTTTACCTTTAAATAATGAGTCTTCTAGTACTTCTTTTTGTAATTCTTGTTCTGTTGGGAAATCATCTAAACTACATTTGTTACCTTCTATTTATAAAAGCTCGGGTGTTTTGGATTTGGTTTTTTGTGATGTTTGGGGCCCCGCCCCTGTTACCTCGTTTGATGGTCACACTTACTTTCTATTATGTGTTGATCATTACTCTCGATTCATGTGGATTTTTCCTTTAAAACTTAAGTCTGATGTATATGCTACTTTTAAAAGCTTCCTTGTCATGGCTGAACGTCAATTTCAAACAAAACTCAAAACCGTTCAAACCGATTGGGGAGGGGAGTTTCGGAATCTCTCCCAATTCTTCTCCTCTCTCGGCATCCTTCATCGCCTCTCGTGTCCTCATACCAGTGAACAAAATGGTTTTGTGGAACGTCGTCATCGGCATGTTGTCGAAACTGGCCTTACCCTTCTAGCCGCCTCTAATGTGCCTCAACGTTTCTGGCACTTTGCGTTTGACACAGCTGTCTATCTCATCAATCGCATGCCGTCTAGAACAAACTCAAATATCTCACCCTTTGAATTTTTATTCAAGCGTCCTCCAGATTTTTCCTTTCTTCGAGTCTTTGGGTGTCAGTGTTTTCCACATCTCCGTCCATACAACAAACACAAAATGGACCTTCGTTCTACTCCATGTGTTTTTCTTGGCTACAGTCCAATCCATCATGGCTACCGTTGCCTGGACCCACAGTCTGAGCGCCTTTACATAGCCCGACATGTTCGTTTCAATGAACAATTATTTCCCTATCACCAACCTTCTAAACCTCCTTCCCCATCTACATCAGACCCATACATCTCATCCTATCCTCATCCTGACCCTGCTACTTCTCCTTCACCTTCCACTACCTCTAGTGACCCGTCGTCTTCTATCCCACTCCCAGCTGATACACCTACCCCCACTCCCCCCTCTACTGATTCTTTTCCACCCACTACTGCCTCACCCCCTACCGATACACCTACACCGGTTCCTCTTCGCACATACCAGCGTCGCTCTAGCACTAACCAACCCTCCCACCCTTCTGTTGATACCCAATATACTTCTCCCACTCCACAACCTACTACCACTGCCCCCTCTCGTCCTCGACCACCTAACCTACGTCCCAACCCTAAACAAACCAAACCCCACAATATCTCCTCCTTCAACACCAACTACACAATCACCGAACCTCCTCACTTCTCCATTGCCAACAAGGATCCTCAGTGGCGTCGTGCTATGTCCGACGAGTATTCGGCTCTACTAAGGAATGGTACTTGGTCTTTAGTTCCTCCTGTTCCGGGTGCTAATGTGGTCGATTGCAAGTGGGTCTATAAATTGAAACGTGACCCGACTGGAGCAATACAACGCTATAAAGCTCGTCTTGTTGCTAAAGGTTACAGTCAGGAAGAAGGTGTGGATTATATTGAGACATTTAGTCCAGTGGTCAAATCTACCACTATCCGTGTTGTCTTATCTCTGGCCGTCACACAGAACTGGCCCCTCCGGCAGCTTGATGTTCAGAATGCTTTTCTTCACGGTGATCTCACCGAAACCGTCTACATGACTCAGCCATCTGGTTTTGTGGATCCTACTAAACCTAAACATGTGTGTCTTCTTCACAAAGCTTTGTATGGGTTAAAGCAGGCTCCTCGAGCATGGTTTCATCGCCTTTCTTCCGCTCTTCAGGTTCTTGGCTTTCGAGGATCTAGGACTGACCCATCACTGTTTATCTACTCTCACCAAGGCACGCTCTTATATATGTTGGTTTATGTGGATGACATTATTCTCACAGGTAACAATTCCCAAGCTATTGATACTGTGGTTCGCCGCCTTAGTCAGAGTTTTCCTCTTCAGGATATGGGTCCTCTTGCATACTTTCTTGGTGTTGAGGTTATTCGCAACACCCCAGACTTGATTCTCTCACAGAAAAAGTATATTCTGGAGCTCCTACAGCGTGCAGGCTTATCGAATGCGAAACCGGTTCCATCCCCCATGACTACTAATGCGCATCTTGCTCTTGGTGACAGTGCGCCCTTTACCGATCCAATTAAGTATCGTCAAATTGTGGGGGCCCTTCAGTATGTCACTCTCTCTCGTCCAGACATTGCTTATGCGGTTAACAAGGTTTGCCAGTTCATGCACTCTCCAACAGAAAATCAGTGGTCCGCAGTCAAGCGCATACTTCGTTATTTGTTAGGTACTGTTGAGTATGGGTTACGCCTCGAATGCAAGTCTGGTATGCTTCTACATGCATATTCTGACTCTACTTTCACCACACTGACTGGCTTCTCCGATGCTGACTGGGCCGGTTGTCCTGATGATCGTCGATCCACGGGGGGATATGCTATCTATCTCGGGTCAAATCTTGTTTCATGGTCTGCACGGAAACAAAAGACTGTCTCCCGCTCATCTACGGAATCTGAATACAAGGCTCTTGCTGACACTGTTGCTGAACTTACCTGGCTTCAGGCTTTACTACGTGAGCTTCATGTTCCTCTTAAGACAGTGCCTACTCTATGGTGTGATAATGTTGGTGCGATATATCTCTCTGCAAATCCTGTTTTCCATGCCCGCACAAAGCATGTTGAAATTGATTTTCACTTTGTCAGAGAAAAGGTTGCCCGGCGACAACTCTCCATACGGTTCATATCTACAGATGATCAGATTGCTGATGTCTTCACAAAGCCACTATCGTCTACACGATTTCTGCTTCTTAGATCCAAGCTACAGGTCTTTCCCCGGCCTTAGCTTGCGGGGGGATATTAGACATAGTCTATAACAGTAGAAGGGCTAGAATGTAATTAGTCTAATCTAGATAGTGGTCTTTGTAATTAGCTCTTCTATATATACTTGTATTGTATTCAGTATTTCACACACAATAATACATCAGATTACAAAGTCTGTTACGACCTAACCCTACCTAATCCCACCTACTCTACCTATACCTCATCCACCCAACCCACCCACCAATACCTTACCATCAATTTACGCATCCCTTAAAATAAATCACATATTTTTCCACTCTTATATTACATCCATTTTACCCTACCCTACCCCACCGCCAATCTACCCATCGATCAAACTTACTATATCTTTTTCCACAATTATATTTTACCGATCTTACCTTATCTTACTCTATCCTATCCTACTCTACTGTTATGACGTATTTTGTACATATTTTTCCGTCTTATTGTGCCTCGGATTTGGGTTATTTTTGCCTCAGACTGTTTAAATACGACACTTATTTGTTTATTTTTGTATTTTGCAGTTTGAAGGTTGCCTGATTGTGAAAAGAACGGATTCTGGAGCTAAAGTGTCAAATTCACGGATGGAGCCGGACTCCCTTGGATTTCTGTTGACTTTGACAAACTGCGAGGATTGTGTTCGCGATTAAAAGAGTGCGGTCGCGCTTGCCAGCAATCCAAAGATCGCGCCCATGTTCATCATCGCGACCGCAATGGCCTTAACGCAGCCGCGATCTCAAGAAAATATAAAAGTTCAGCAGCCGTTTCGTTTTTTTAATGCTATTTTTGGACAAACTTTTACACATAGTTTACGATGCGATTAGTAGGTGTTAGATAGATTTCATTTTTTAGCTTAGTTTTGGGTAGATTAATCAAGCATTCGGTTAGAAGAGTGGATTCAAGCATTCGGTTGCGAGTTTTTCTCGTGTTTCTTATGGTTTTTGGTACACTCTTTCCTTTTTAACCTAACTGTAATGGTAATGTTTAGCTTAGATCCCGTTTATTTTATTGTTATTATCATGATTAGTGAGTAGTTTAGTTAAACATTTGCTTGGTTACGTTTTTACATGGATTAGTGGAGTATTTGATGGTTTTGGTTGAAAAGTGTTTGATTCATTGATGTATTTTTGATTTATACGATTAATATGTGTAAAATCAGTATTATATTTGATTTTATAGCATTATTGTGATGATTATTATTGATTATAAATTCTGATTTTTATAAACTTAATCAAATTTAAGTGAGTTATTACTTGGTTGTTATTTCTAGCATTATTGTGATTATGAGATAGTGACTAGTTAATAAATTATGAAATCATAGTATGCAAATTAATCCTTAGCAATATTGTGATTATAGGATTGATTATAGGATTAGTTTAATCTTTAATTTCCTTAGACTTGATTAATGTTTATGCGGCTAAATTGAATATTTAGAGTTAGTTCCGAGCGGTGTAGACAATTTTAATCTCTAAAAGCTAGATTTAGTTGACTTAATTAATCGTAAAAGATATTTTCTGTTGATTTTAAGAAATTGGAGAATACTGGAGAACTCCATACTTGATTTTCTGACATTAATAAAATATGTCCATGAATCGGTTTTACATCAAAGTTTCAAACTCTTGAACTTAAACAGTTGGATTTAATTCTAACTTACTTTTCTTTGACCAAAAACATCTTAAGTGTTTTTACATAATTTTACTCCATTCTTCCTAAAAGACGTATCCAAGTGAGTGTTGCTTTTAATATATATGATATTTTCATTGTTCTTAGTTTTATAGCTTATAATCTTTAGTAATCGATTATATAGTTTTAAATATTTAGGAATGGAATCATCCTCATCCTTTCGCAATGGCTAGATATTAGTGACCACCCTAGTATTGGTACCTCGATTCCCATCGCCGTTCCCTGAGTTCGATAATTCCCGAGGTCAGCTTCTAGCTGTACTATCTACGACTGGTACACTGCCAGTGGTATTTGGTATAACTTTGGCTTTTTTCATTTCTTTTGATTTTCATAGCCAAATCCGCGTAGATCATCTACCCAACCACACCTTACCCTACCATCATTTTACTCATCCTATCAAAACTTATCACATCTATTCTTATCCTTATATTACACCCCCTACCCTACTCCACCCACCCAAATCCAAACCACCTTACCCTACAACCAATCTATCCATCCATCAACCTTAGCACAACTCTTCACCTACTCAGGGGCGGTCCTAAATATTTTAATGCTCAGGGGAATATTAAAAAATAATGCCTCTATATAAAATTTTAAAATACAACGTACAATTTTTAAAGGGGTTCGTTCACTTCTTATGTTGTTTGTGAAACACCCATATCAACGTGATATAATAGTTAATGGGGTTATATTAAATAAATCAGATTAACATGATTTTTAAAGAAAATCGGGCATCACCCGTTCGCAAGAAGTCAATCTCCCTGTTTAGTTATAAACCATGATTTGGAATGTAAAGTAAATTTACAATATAATTTTAAATAGTTACAACCACTATCATCCATCAAAGACATCAAGTGTCTATATGTACACATCGTGTTGGTAGACAGACTACCCGAAAGTATCACAATATTAAATTAACTTTTCCCGAATGTCAAGGCTTCAATTGCGGTTAGCAATCACCTTGCCTTTACTAATCCACCTGAGATATATAAAAGTGAGGGGTTAGCAAATACAATTTGCTAAGTGAGTTACTAGATCGATATGGAGTGCAAAACATACAACATGTATTAATGTTAAAATGATTATAAAATGACAAGTGCAATATCTTTTAATAAAAAATGATGTGGCCATAGCCCACTAAATTGCATACGTTGCGGTACGTGACCCGCCGTTGCCAACAGCTGTGAATCCATGTCCAGCTGCGCAACTCCAACCGGATTCCATGTCCGGCCACCTACCCACGAGCTCATGTGGTGTAGGAATTTATACGCACAAACACAAAGTAAGGCGTTGTATATAATAAAAAATAGGACGTCCAGTGAGACCAATAATAATGAGCATAGCTCACAATAGGGTAATCAAATGTGATCATGAAAAGCATGAATTTAACGGTCTCCAAGTATAGCATGAAAGTGAATATATGTGATGAACGGTATCAAGTAAGGTATACTGGCCATAGGCCATGATCAAGTAATGGACCGCCAATATGACAGTATAATAAAACCAGTGCAATGCATCATATAAGAGGATGATGCCAATTAGATATGCACAATGTCATAAATAAAATAAACATGTAATTATGTATGCAACACAAACATAAATGCTAGAACTCACAATACAATAGGCAAAGATTAGCCTTTAAGTATTAAATTGCCCAAATGGCCTTGTAAGGTTCAACTTCGCCCTTAGCTCCTCAATCCGTAACTGGCACTCCTTCATTGCCCAAACCTATCAAATGTCAATATTCAAAACACTTATAAGTTTATTGTAAGGTTTAAAGGCAATTTGAACGGTTTGTTTGTTCCCGATTTGAGTTATTGAGTTTCATCAATACCATTGTATATTTGATGGCTCTTATAGCCTTTTTCGTAGTATTTCATGTTAATTTAAGTGTTATATGAGTATATAACTTTTTTTTATAAGGCTTAAAAATATGAATTTTAAAGGATCAGGGGCTCGACGTTGTTCCGTCCCAAACACGATTTTTAGCCAATATACCTATAGAAATGACTACTTTTATGCTATTTTCAATTAGTATAACATATATACACATACTTTAACATACATAACATGAAAATACAACCTCTTTAATCACTCCATTCTTTGAATAAATTTAAACAAACCAAACCAGTTACAACTTGTATAAACATTGCAATAGCCTTTTATTTATACTATATTTGACTTCTTTTATGCCATAAATGACTACTTAAATATATATAAACGTGTTTTAACATGTATATATATCAAGGAAATCTAACCCTTTCATCACTTAATTCCTTGAATAATCTCAAACAAAACCAAGTTCAATTGATGGAGAGTTTCCTTGGTTCTTTTAGTTTATTACACTTATAATTTTCAGAACCATTTAATAATATGTAAATTGAAATATAAATTATCTGAATCATTCATCCTTCAATCCTTCTCCATCTCCTCACAAGTTCCAATTGCCATGAGAAGGAAGATGAAGGAGAACTCATACACATAAAATATATGGATACTTACCTTGAGTTTAGTTGCAATTAGTTGCTCAAATCCTTCAATTTCTTAGCCATTTTTGCGGAACTTCACTTCCAGCCCTAAACTCTTCTTCTCAAGGGATATTTGTGCAGGATTTCGAAAGCAAAAGAATTGGAGGAATGGCTGTCGATTGGGAAGGGATTTCTCTTTTAATATCATAGTCATGGGTATGCATTTTACCCCTCATTATAATTCTTTTTCATTAAAGATGCATGTGTATATATATACATATTTTGGAATCCATCATTCATTTCAATATATCATCCTTCTAAGTGTTAGGCACTTAGTGGCCTTTGATACGAGAAGGAATTACTTGTATTAAATATCATTATTTCATTTGTAAATTTATAGTTGTCATGGCCAACTATTTTCTTATTGATTTTAAAAGAAGCTTCGAGGAGAACGACTCACCCATTTCTTATTTTCCACAGAGGGTAAAGATTGCGAAGTATTATAGGGACAATTGATACATATTAGCCTTCATTATAATCTCATCCCAAATTATAAACTTAGGCTATTATGGCTATAATGTTCATAGTGTCTTTGGAAAATAATTCCAATTTAAATTGAGGTAATTGATATAATTTCGTTGTTTTCTAACATATTCATAGAATAGATTTAGTCATCACTATATAATTCCATCAAGGAACTATAGGGGTTTATTTCTAGTTAATAGCATTCATTATGGTTTCGAAACACACCATTATTATCGGTGCATCACGAGGCATTAGTAGAACCTTTATTAGACATTTCTCACTATACGCCTCTTTTCATAATTATAATCAATCCCTATAATGGGAGTTAGTTCAGTGTGTCCAGTCATTAACCTGTATGACATTAAGCGTATATACACGCATTAAGTATACGGTTGATATTATTATCATCCTAAACCTGTACCCGTCCTTGGCCACATCAGAACTTAACTTATGTTATAATAGTGTTGCCTAGGCGGCCAATACAAGCATCTGAGAGTATCGTCGACTATACTCATGCAATACCAAATTGAAACACTCATATCAACGTGATATAATAGTTAATGGGGTTATATTAAATTAATCAGATTAACATGGTTTTTAAAGAAAATCGGGCATGACCCGTTCGCACGATGTCAATCTCTCTGTTTAGTTATAAACCATGATTTGGAATGTAAAGTAAATTTACAATATAATTCTAAATAGTTACAACCACTATCATCCATCAAGGGATAACTACACAAAAAACCCCAAACTTGTCAGTTTTTTGTGATTAAAACCCCAAATCATTTTTCGTTGTATAAAAAACCCCGAACTAACTAAAAATCAGTAAATCAAGGTTTTATCAATTGGTAACTAGTTGAAACCGGTTATTTATCATACGTGGACCGGTAAATAACCTACGTGGAATAAACTTTAATTGTTAAAACCGTTTTCCAAGTTTTACACATCATTTAAACCCTCGTTGATGATGTAATCCCATTTAAAAATTACCGTTAAAAATTATCAACAAGTGTTTAACTGATGTGTAATACATGGAAACCGGTTTCAACAATTAAAATTTAGTCCACGTAGGTTATTTACCGGTCCACGTAGGATTAATAACCGGTTTCAACCGGTTACCCATTGATAAAACCTTGATTTACTGATTTTTAGTTAGTTCGGGGTTTTCTATACAACGAAAAATGGTTTGAGGTTTTAATCACGAAAAACTGACAAGTTGTGGGTTTTTTGCGCAATTATCCCATCCATCAAAGACATTAAGTGTCTATATGTACACATCTAAGTGTGTTGGTAGACAGACTACCCGAAAGTATCACCATATTAAATTAACTTTTACCGAATATCAATGCTTCAATTGCGGTCCGTTTAAACTCTAGGATCAGAGTCAGCAATCACCTTGCCTTTACTAATCCACCTGAGGTATATAAAAGTGAGGGGTTGGCAAATACAATTTGCTAAGTGAGTTATTAGATCGATATGGAGTGCAAAACATACAACATGTATTAATGTTAAAATGATTATAAAATGACAAGTTCAATAACTTTTAATTAAAAATGATGTGGGCATAGCCCACTAAATTTCATAGGTTGCGGTACGTGACCCGCTGACCCGCCGTTGCCAACAGCTGTGAATCCATGTCCAGCTGCGTAACTCCAACCGGCTTCCATGTCCGGCCACCTACCCACGAGCTCATGTGGTGTAGGAATTTATACGCACAAACACAAAGTTAGGCATTGTATATAATAATAATCTGGACGTCTAGTGAGGCCAATAATAACGAGCATAACTCACAATAGGGTAATCAAATGTGATCATGAAAAACATGAATTGAACGGTCTCCAAGTATAGCATGAAAGTGAATATATATGATGAACGGTATCAAGTAAGGTATACTGGCCAAACATGATCAAGTAATGGACCGCCAATATGGCAGTATAATAAAACCAGTGCAATGCATCATATAAAATGATGATGCCAATTAGATATGCACAATGTCATAAATAAAATAAACATGTAATTATGTATGCAACACACACATCAATGCTAGAACTCACAGTTCAATAGGCAAAGATTAGCCTTTAAGTATTAAATTGCCCAAATGGCCTCGTAAGGTTCAACTTCACCCTTAGCTCCTCAATCCGTAACCGACACTCCTTCATTGCCCAAACCTATCAAATGTCAATATTCAAAACATTTATAAGTTTATTGTATTGTATTATAAGGTTTAAAGACAATTTAAGCGGTTTAATTGTTTCCGATTTGAGTTATTGAGTTTCATCAATACCATTGTATATTTGATGGCTCTTATAACCTTTTTCGTAGTATTTCATGTTAATTTAAGTGTTATATGAGTATATAATGTTTACATGAGATTATACTACTTTTTTTTATAAGGCTTAAAAACATGAATTTTAAAGGAACAACGGCTCGACGTTGTTCCGTCCCATACACGATTTTTAGCCAATATACCTATAGAAATGACTACTTTTATGCTATTTTCAATTAGTATAACATATACACATACTTTAACATACATAACATGAAAATCCAACCTCTTTAATCACTCCATTCTTTGAATAAATTTAAACAAACCAAACCAATTACAACTTGTATAAACATTGCAATAGCCTTTTATTTATACTACATTTGACTTCTTTTATGCCATAAATGACTACTTAAATATATAAACCTGTTTTAACATGTATATATAGCAAGGAAATCTACCCCTTTCATCACTTAATTCGTTGAATAATCTCAAACAAAACCAAGTTCAATTGATGGAGAGTTTCCTTGGGTTCTTTTAGTTTATTACACTTATAAATTTCAGAACCATTCAATAATATGTAAACTGAAATATAAATTATCTGAATCATTCATCCTTCAATCCTTCTCCATCTCCTCACAAGTTCCAATTGCCATGAGAAGGAAGATGAAGGATACACATAAAATATATGGATACTTACCTTGAGTTTAGTTGCAATTAGTTGCTCAAATCCTTCAATTTCTTAGCCATTTTTGCGGAACTTCACTTCCAGCCCTAAACTCTTCTTCTCAAGGGATATTTGTGCAGGATTTCGAAAGCAAAAGAATTGGAGGAAAGGTTGTCGATTGGGAAGGGTTTTTGGACCTTAATTGGTCAAAATTGACACCCAGCCCCCCCTCCCCCTAAAATCTTGAAAGTTCAATTTCAATTCCAAGCTTAAATTTTCTTTTTCATTTTCAATCCATCAATGCTTAACCCACTTGTACCATAAGCTTTGAAGAATTGTACATAATGATATCGGTTGCCAAATTACAAGATTTTTAATGTATAGTACAAGTACTTAAAACTTTTGGCCAATTCTTTACTTTTACTCATAACCAAACATAAAGATACAATTCATTTGAAATTTAATTGATTATAAGTAATATTTTAAATTTAAGGATATTATAACAGGGTATGAGTTAACCGGACTCATATACATATATATATATATATATATATATATATATATATATATATATATATATATATATATATATATATATATATAATATGGTTCGTGTGAGTACCTTAAAAATGCAGAGTACCGTGAGTACCTGTGAACACACGGGTTTAAGATGTGAACATGCTCCGAAAAAAAGTTTTTTTTTTAAAATTTTTTTTCATATTCATTTAGATACAAATAATATAAGCATATTTGTAAAAGAATTACACGCATTCACACTTCGTAGCCTCTTAAAAGTCATGTGAACGTGGAAAAATTCATGTGAACATGCTTAGCAGTGCAGTTCATGTGAACTTGCACGTTTCACATAGTTATAGTGTGTGTTTATGTGTGATTTTTTGCAAGTAGTCTTATATTATTAATTTAAACATGATTATGAAAAAAATTTTCAAAAAAAATAATTTTAAGCGAGGTACCTCCGGTACTCCGCAAAACTAGTGGTACTCATTTGAACCCAAATATATATATATATATATATATATATATATATATATATATATATATATATATATATATATATATATATATATATATATATATATAAGTACTGTTTACCTATTTACATGTTTGTAATTTAACATTAACATATTCTCTTTAATGACAAAAAATATAATAAATAAATCCTTACGTATCGGTTAAATAATTAATTCACCAAATCATCGGTGAAATGTATAATTAATAATTTAATTATTATATCAAATTTGAGGATGTTACAACTCCTCCCCCGTTGAAAAGGATTCCGCCCACAAAATCAATCCAGAGCCTTCAAAAGGTTTTTTATAATAGATATTTAGTATGCCTGTTACATGCCATTATAAGGAGACTATGTCCAGCTAGTACTATTAGATCACCCGACTCAAACGTATAGATAATAGCTTTGTTATATAAGTATCGGGTTGAATAACCCACTAATTGTATATCAGTGACTTAGTCACTCTCACTATTCTGATAGTGGTATGTTATATCAAATTGTTTGAAGATTCACTTCTTACATACTACTCCCTATATATGAAATTTCAAATCCATAGCAATATGAGTTCATTGCAGGATTGCTATTCAAATTAATGATATATTTTTGCGTTCATTATAATATCCCTTCACTTGGCAAACAATCACGTGTGGTACTTTTATTTTTTTTTTAAAATTGCATTACAGTGACTTTCATAACGAGTCACACATTATATATATTCCTTTTTCATTGAACCTTTTATCATCACAGGTTCATCATATGGTTAATGGTTAAGTATATAACACTTATTGGTATTCAATGTAATCAACTACTTATTTAACCTATATGAATAGGTTCAACTTGACTTTATTATTATCTAAATAGCATTTGATTATCAGGTTTGACTTGGAGGCATCATGACCATCAGCTCGTGGCTCAATATCACGACCCCTTTTAATATTTCTCAGATTACAAACATACTTAATATTACAAGTTTCTTTCAGTAGCATATTGCGGAAACCGCCAGACTTAAGGGTCTATATGCGATCCTTAAACGATTTCAATACTTGAGAATTACCCAGAAGAAGATAAGCTCAACTAATGGGACACTCAAACTTAAGTGCAGAATGAATACTTCGGCCAATCTCCGAAATTTCACATTTCAGTCGCATTTACGGCGACTGGCATTAACAAATAGCCTCCATTTTAAAGGGATATGAATGTATTCCCTCTTCGGAGATGATATGGCCAAGAATCGGACCTATTTAAATTTAGATTCAACTTTTAGCGAATTGATTAGATTTAAAATATCTGACATTAATATTAGTAATTATGCAAAGTTATAAATAAGTATATATATAGACACACACACACACACATGTTTGCATTTAAGCTTAAACCAATTTGAAATTTATATCTAGAAATCGCATTTAGAAAGTTTAGCATAAACCTCTATTGCAAAGTATTTTCAACATCACACAAGGATGTATATTATATTCAAATTCTATTTCTGAATAAATTAGGATATTATCGATAAACGATAACTGATTTATCCAACATATTTTGGCATATTAGGATTATTAGATCCATAGGTGCAACTAGTACATTAGTGAGTTCAAACGACATCACCAAAATGTATTTTGACCACATCAAGTATGAAATGAGGTCTTTGGTACACCTCCTCACGAATCTTTCATTTAATAATATTCAACTCGCAGATCAATGTCTGAGAAATATGAAGCATCTTGCCGCTGATCAAATGATCATCACTATGAGGCAAGGAAAAATGATTTTGGACTGTTACTTCATGATATCTCATGCACCTTTACAGGTGACGTCCTTCTTTTTAATCATTAGAACCAGAGCACCCAAAACGGGAAACTCGGTATAATAAATCCCTTAGTTGCTCAAATCCTTCAATTACCTTGAGTTTAGTTGCAATTAGTTGCTCAAATCCTTCAATTTCTTAGCCATTTTTGCGGAACTTCACTTCCAGCCCTAAACACTTCTTCTCAAGGGATATTGTGCAGGAATTGGAAAGCAAAAGAATTGGAGGAAAGGCTGTCGATTGGGAAGGGTTTTTGGACCTTAATTGGTCAAAATTGACACCAAGCCCCCCCTCCCCCTAAAATCTTGAAAGTTCAATTTCAATTCCAAGCTTAAATTTCTTTTTCATTTTCAATCCATCAATGCTTAACCCACTTGTACCATAAGCTTTAAAGAATTGTACATAATGATATAGGTTGCCAAATTACAAGATTTTTAATGTGTAGTACAAGTACTTAAAACTTGTGGCCAATTCTTTATCTTTACTCATAACCAAACATAAAGATACAATTCATTTGGAAATTTAATTGGTTATAAGTAATATTTTAAATTAAGGATATTATAACAGGGTATGAGTTAACCGGACTCAGATATATATATATATATATATATATATATATATATATATATATATATATATAAAAGTCCTGTTTACCTATTTACAGGTTTGTAATTTAACATTAACATATTCTCTTTAATGACAAAGAAAATAAATAAATAAATCCTTACGTATCGGTTAACATAATTAATTCACCAAATCATCGGTGAAATGTATAATTAATAATTTAATGATTATATCAATTTTGAGGATGTTACAACTCCTCCCCCTTTGAAAAGGATTCCGCCCACGAAATCAATCCAGAGCTTTCAAGAGGTTTTTTATAATAGATATTTAGTATGTCTGTTACATGCCATTATAAGGAGGCTATGTCCAGCTAGTACTATCAGATCACCCGACTCAAACGTATAGATAGCAGCATTGTTATATAAGTTTCGGGTTGAATAACCCATTAATAGTATATTAGTGACATTGTCACTCTCACTCTCACTATTCTGATAGTGGTATGTTATATCAAATTGTTTGAAGATTCACTTCTTACATACTACTCCTTATATATGAAATTTCAAATCCATAGCAATATTCAGCATTGCAGGATTGTTATTCAAATTAAGGATATATTTTCGCGTTCATTATAATATCCCTTCACTTGGCAAACAATCACGTGTGGTACTTTTATTTTTTTAAATTGCATTACAGTGACTTTCACAACGAGTCACACTTTATATATATTCCTTTTTCATTGAACCTTTTATCACAGGTTCATCATATGGTTAAGTATATAACACTTATTGGTATTCAATGTAATCAACTACTTATTTAACCTATATGAATAGATCAACTTGACTTTATTATTATCTAATTAGCATTTGATTATCAGTTTTGACTTGGAGGCATCATGACCATCATCTCGTGGCTCAATATCACGACCCCTTTTAATATTTCTGAGATGATAAACATACTTGATATTACAAGTTTCTTTCAGTAGCATATTGCGAAAACCGCCAGACTTAAGGGATTATATGCGATCCTTAATCAATTTCAATTCTTGAGAATAACCCAGAAGAAGATAAGCTCAACTAATGAGACACTCAGACTTAAGTGCAGAATGGATACTTCGGCCAATCTCCGAAATTTCTCATTTCTGTCGCATTTACAGCGACTGGCATTAACAAATAACCTCCATTTTAAAGGGATATGAATGTATTCCCTCTTCGGAGATGATATGGCCAAGAATCGGACCTATTTAAATTTAGATTCAACTTTTAGCGAATTGATTATATAAAATATCTGACATAAATATTAGTAATTATGCCAAGTTATAAATAAGTATTTATATATATATATATATATATATATATATATATATATATATATATATATATATATATATATATATATATATGTATAGAATATGGTTCGTGTGAGTACCTAAAAAATGCAGAGTACCGTGAGTACCTGTGAACACACGGGTTTCAGATGTGAACTTGCTCCGAAAAAAAAGTTTTTTTTTTTGAATTTTTTTTCATATTCATTTAGATACAAATAATATAAGACTATTCGTAAAAAATTATATATATTTAGACTTTCTATCATCTAAAATGTCATGTGAACGTGAAAAAATTCATGTGAACATGCTTAGTTGTGAACTCACATTCACAACAGTACATATCATGTGAACACACACGTTTCACATAGTTCTAGTGTGTGTTTATGTGTGATTTTTTGCAAGTAGTCTTATATTATTAATTTAAACATGATTATGAAAAAAAATTTCAAAAAAAATGATTTTAAGCGAGGTACCTCCGGTACTCCGCAAAACTAGTGGTACTCATTTGAACCCAAATCTCTATATATATATACATATATATATATATATATATATATATATATATATATATATATATATATATATATATATATATATATATATATATATATATATATATATATATATATATATATATATACATGTTTGCATTTAAGCTTATGAAGTTTAATTTGAAATTTATATCTAGAAATCGCATTTAGAAAGTTTTGCATAAACCTCTATTGCGAAGTATTTTCAACATCACACAAGGATGTATATTATATTCAAATTCTATTTCTGAATAAATTAGGATATTATCGATAAATGATAACTGATTTATCCAACATATGTTGGCTTATTAGGATTATTAGATCCATAGGTGCAACTAGTACATTAGTGAGTTCAAACGGCATCACCAAAATGTATTTTGACCACATCAAGTATGACATGAGGTCTTTGGTACACCTCCTCAAGAATCATTCAGTTAATAATATTCAACTCGCAGATCAATGTTTGAGAAATATGAAGCATCTTGCCGCTGATCAAATGATCATCACTATGAGGCAAGGAAAAATTATTTTGGACTGTTACTCGGTACAGTTCACGGTAACTCATGCACCTTTACAGGTGACGTCCTTCTTGTTAATCATTAGAACTAGAGCACCCAAAACGGGAAACTCCGTATAATAAATCCCTTATCCCACAGTCTATAATCAACTGTACGATACATAATTTTGGGATTCGGCTTTTGGAATTCTTTAAATCATTAACAAATGATAGATCCTTACATAAGCCCTTAAATACTTCAATTATACAAAATGTTATCAACTTTAGTAGAACTCTACTTGAGTCCCAACTTGGACCATTAAATAGAGTTATTATAATTTTATTTGAGGATGTAATACCTCTTTCGTATTTCTCATATATGCATATAACTTCTATTTCAATATGATTATATCATTTATATAAATCTTGGAATATTTCATTACTTATATAATTAACATAAAAGTGTAATTTCATAACATTTCCCTGTAAGGGATTTCTCTTTTAATATCATAGTCATGGGTATGCATTTTACCCCTCATTATAATTCTTTTTCATTAAAGATGCATGTGTATATATATACATATTTTGGAATCCATCATTTATTTCAATATATCTTCCTTCTAAGTGTTAGGCACTTAGTGGCTTTTGATACGAGAAGGAATTACTTGTATTAAATATCATTATTTCATTTGTAAATTTATAGTTGTCATTGCCAACTATTTTCTTATTGATTTTAAAAGAAGCTTCGAGGAGAACGACTCACCCATTTCTTATTTTCCACAGAGGGTTAAGATTGCGAAGTATTACAAGGACAATTGATACATAATAGCAATCTCATCCCAAGTTATAAACTTAGGTTATTATGGCTATAATGTTCATAGTGTCTTTGGAAAATAATTCCAAATTAAATTGAGGTAATTGCTATAATTTACTTATTTCTAACATATTCATAGAATAGATTTAGTCATCACTATATAATTCCATCAAGGAACTATAGGGGTTTATTGCTAATTAATAGCATTCATTATGGTTTCGAAACACACCATTATTATCGGTGCATCACGAGGCATTAGTAGAACCTTTATTAGGCATTTCTCACTATACGCCTCTTTTCATAATATAAATCAATCCCTATATTGGGAGTTAGTTCAGTGTATCCAGTCATTAAGCTGTATGACATTAAGCGTATATACACACATTAAGTATACGGTTGATATTATTATCATCCTAAACCTGTACCGTCCTAAGCCACATCAGAACTTAACATATGTATAATAGTGTTTCCTCGGCGGCCAATGCAATCATCTGAAACCGAGCTCATAGTAGAGTATCCTATACTCATGCAATGAACATCAGCTCTGATACCAAATTGAAACACCCATATCAACGTGATATAATAGTTAATGAGGTTATATTAAATTAATCTGATTAACATGGTTTTTAAATAAAATCGGGCATGATCCGTTCACACGATGTCAATCTCCCTGTTTAGTTATAAACCATGATTTGGAATGTAAAGTAAATTTACAATATAATTCTAAATAGTTACAACCACTATCATCCATCAAAGACATTAAGTGTCTATATGTACACATCTAAGTGTGTTGGTAGACAGACGACTGGAAAGTATCACAATATTAAATTAACTTTTACCGAATCTCAAGGCTTCAATTGCGGTCCGTTTAAACTCTAGGATCAGAGTCAGCAATCACCTTGCCTTTACTAATCCACTTGAGGTATATAAAAGTGAGGGGTTAGCAAATACAATTTGCTAAGTGAGTTACTAGATCGATATGGAGTGCAAAACATACAACATGTATTAATGTTAAAATGATTATAAAATGACAAGTTCAATGTCCTTTAATAAAAAATGATGTGGGCATAGCCCACTAAATTGCATAGGTTGCGGTACGTGACCCGCTGACCCGCCATTGCCAACAGCTGTGAATCCATGTCCAGCTGCGTAACTCCAACCGGCTTCCATGTCCGGCCACCTACCCAGGAGCTCATGTGGTGTAGGAATTTATACGCACAAACACAAAGTAAGACATTGTATATAATAATAATCTGGACGTCTAGTGAGGCCAATAATAATGAGCATAACTCACAATAGGGTAATCAAATGTGATCATGAAAAATATCAATTGAACGGTCTCCAAGTATAGCATGAAAGTGAATATATGTGATGAACGGTATCAAGTAAGGTATACTGGCCATAGGCCATGATCAAGTAATGGACCGCCAATATGGCAGTATAATAAAACCAGCGCAATGCATCGTATAAGATGATGATGCCTATTAGATATGCACAATGTCATAAATAAAATAAACATGTAATTATGTATGCAACACACACAATAATGTTAGAACTCACAGTACAATAGGCAAATATTAGCCTTTAAGTATTAAATTGCCCAAATGGCCTCGTAAGGTTCAACTTCACCCTTAGCTCCTCAATCTGTAACCGACACTCCTTCATTGCCCAAACCTATTAAATGTCAATATTCAAAACATTTATAAGTTTATTGTATTGTATTATAAGGTTTAAATACAATTTAAGCGGTTCAATTGTTCCCGATTTGAGTTATTGAGTTTCATCAATACCATTGTATATTTGATGACTCTTATAGCCTTTTTCGTAGTATTTCATGTTAATTTAAGCGTTATATGAGTATATAATGTTTACATGAGATTATACTACTTTTTTTTTATAAGGCTAAAAAACATGAATTTTAAAGGAACAGGGGCTCGACGTTGTTCCGTCCCAAACACGATTTTTAGCCAATATACCTATAGAAATGACTACTTTTATGCTATTTTCAATTTGTATAACGTATATACACATAATTGAACATACATAACATGAAAATCCAACCTCTTTAATCACTCCATTTTTTGAATAAATTTAAACAAATCAAACCAATTACAACTTGTATAAACATTGCAATAGCCTTTTATTTATACTATAATTGACTTCTTTTATGCCATAATTGACTACTTAAATATATATATACCTGTTTTAACATGTATATATATCAAGGAAATCTAACCCTTTCATCACTTAATTCCTTGAATAATCTCAAACAAAACCAAGTTCAATTGATGGTGAGTTTCCCTGGGTTCTTTTATTTTATTACACTTATAATTTTCAGAACCATTTAATAATATGTAAATTGAATTATAAATTCTCTGAATCATTCATCCTTCGATCCTCCTCCATCTCCTCACAAGTTCTTATTGCCATGAGAAGGAAGATGAAGGAGAACTCATACACATAAAATATATGGATACTTACCTTGAGTTTAGTTGCAATTAGTTGCTCAAATCCTTCAATTTCTTAGCCATTTTTGCGGAACTTCACTTCCAACCCTAAAATCTTCTTCTCAAGGGATATTTGTGCAGGATTTTGAAAGCAAAAGAATTGGAGGAATGGCTGTCTATTGGGAAGGGTTTTTGGACCTTAATTGGTCAAAATTGACAACAAGCCCCCCTAGCTCCCCCTAAAATCTTGAAAGTTCAATTTCAATTCCAAGCTTAAATTTCTTTTTCATTTTCAATCCATCAATGCTTAACGCACTTGTACCATAAGCTTTAAAGAATTGTACATAATGATGTAGGTTGGCAAATTACAAGATTTTTAATGTATAGTACAAGTACTTAAAGCTTGTGGCCAATTCTTCACTTTTACTCATAACCGAACATAAAGATACAATTCATTTGGAAATTTAATTGGTTATAAGTAATATTTTAAATTTAAGGATATTATAACAGGGTATGAGTTAATCGGACTCAAATATATACGTATATAAGTCCAGTTTACTAATTTACAGGTTTGTAATTTAACATTAACATATTCTCTTTAATGACAAAAAAAAAATAAATAAATCCTTACGTATCGGTTAACATAATTAATTCACCAAATCAACGGTGAAATGTATAATTAATAATTTAATTATCATATCAAATTTGAGGATGTTACAGTTTGATTTAAAAATTAAACAATGATTATTTGATTGAGAAGTAAAACGTATTTCTCGTTATTTTTTCTAACACAACTTGTGTATTTTGACACTACTATTTTTCTGCCACTCATTACATTTTCTGATTTCATTGTTCTCATCGTCCAAGTTATAATTTTTGTCATTTGATAATGAAGATATATAATAGAATTGCAAACGAACCCACCGTCCAACGAACGGTTCGTGAATCGTTTAATGGACAATTCATTTATGTCCATTCATTCATTAACAAACATTTGTGTTTGTTTAATTAAATGAACAAACATGATCACTGACTTCGTTCGTTCAATTGTTCCTTCGTTCGTTTGTTTGTTTGTATTTATTTAATTGTTCATTTATTTTCGTTTGTTTGTGTTCGTTTTATTTTTTTATTTTATTTTCGTTCGTTAACGATTGTTTATCATTCGTTTATGTTCAATTATGATTTAAACAAACGAACATAGAAGTACATTAATAATGTCAATTCCTTAACGAACAAACAAACATGAACAAACCATCGTTTGTGTTCGTTTAATATGAATATTGAACAAAAAAATAAAATTTAATACATCATTTATTGGACTGAAAAAATAATGACCCTTGAAGATTTGATGCCCTAGGCGGTAGCCCGTGTGGCCCCCCTGCGATGCACCTACCAAACCTATTACATTCCTTTGTACTCTCACTAAAGAAAAATGTCATTTAGTGATACATGCTTTTAGTAACACAAAAAAGTGTCACTATATCTTACTTTAGTGTCACTTATGAAAATGAATAGGTATAGAGTAATATTTTACCAACACTATTTTAAAGTAGTGACACAAAAATTGTCACAAAAATAATTGAGGCCTATACCCCACATACATTTTTAGTCGGTATATACCTATACCTACTTCACTTTTACCCACTCTTTTTGTTGTGTAGGTAAAAGATTTTGACTCCTATATTGACACTTTTTTGACTTTAATGACATATTTTTTGTGTGTCACTAAATGACATTTTGTTTGTAGTGTCTTACGTTATACACACTCATTCTACTTAATATCATCCTACCATATTATATCTTAGGGTGCTACTATTCTCACCCCATAAATGTCAATTTCTACCCTATCTTTATTACTATTTTAATAGAAATCAATTTTTTTATAATTAATTAGCCAATAGAAAAATGACAGATTTACCATTTCACTTTTCATGGTCAACCTAACCCTTTTTCTACCCCATCATGATGTGTAAATAGACTGACCCTATATCTTAACTTTGATTTTAACCACCCTACCTAATCTTACCCCATCTATACCACCCCTACATGTCACTTAGCTCACCTTAACCCCACTATAACACCACGACTACCATGACCGTCTCCGTGTCCACTTCTCATTCCAGCACTTGAATGGAATCCAATGAAACAAAACATAGTAAATTTAATGCTTCATATTTGAACTCAAATCTATGGCTTGAACCCTAAATCAAAACTTATATAAATGGCTTGAACCCTAAATCAAAACTTATATAAATGGCTTGAACCTAGTCGATGGTTAATTTCGAACCCTTAATCGGTGGTTGAAGATGAAGACGAATGCAATGGACTACAAATATGTTTCAAGGGTAATCAAGACAACAAAAAAGCAAAAGCAAAAAAAAGGGTAAATGGTTATTTACATGAACTTAATTAACGACACACTTTAACGGACATCCATTTCAAGTACTAAAAGGGTGTAAAATTTCTTTTTTAGAAACTATCCATGCAAGAATAAAGTTTTTGAGGGACCAAAACAATATATACGCCAAGAACACCATTTATGTAATTTACTTCTGAAAACAATTAAAGATAAATAATAAATTTCACTAAAATTATTAAATTAATAAATAGTATAATATTCCCATATTACACAAAACCCACTTTCGAAAAGGTTTTCAATATTTTGACTTCCCTTTCGGCTTTCCCAATCTCTCTCTCTCTCTCAATTGTTGATTCCATCTTTTTCAATTCCTTGTTTTTGCCATTTTCATTTTACACATGACCACCAGTCACCACCATGTCCATCCTCTTCTTGATTGGCACCCCTTCCTGATCCTTCTTCACCGGTTTCACTGATGAATGATTCAATCTTTTATTTTTTCTTCTAAATAATATCCTTCCATTATATTTCTTTGATCTGCATAATAATGTTTTTGATAAAAGAGTTTCATCATCTGAAAATCCAACTGGAAGATATAATATCGGCCACAGACAATTTTGGATCCAGCAAACTCATCGGACGTGGTGGGTTTGGACCGGTGTACAAAGGAGAACTCTCTCACCTACAAGAACGAAGAATGGTCGCTTTTAAGCGCTTAGATCGGAAACTTGGGCAGGGTAACACCGAGTTTTGGAAGGAGATCATGATGCTTTCCAAATTGAAACATGAAAATCTTATCTCTCTCTTGCACTTTTGTATTGATGGTGATGAAAGAATCCTTGTATATGAGTATGCATCTCGTGGAAGCCTGGATCGTTATCTAAGTGATGCTAGTCTCACTTGGATACAACGCCTCAAGATCTGTATCGAAGCTGCGCGTGCAATAAACTACCTCCATGATCCCAGGAAGACTCAACAACGGGTTCTTCACCGTGACATTAAGAGCTCAAACATCCTTCTTGATGATAATTGGACTGCTAAAGTTTCTGATTTTGGTTTATCAAAAATCGGTCTAGCCAATCAACCACAAACATTTCTTGTATCTAACGTCGTAGGGACACTCGGGTATTGTGATCCGTTGTATCACGAGACAGGCTTCCTAACAAAAGAGTCTGATGTGTACTCATTTGGAGTGGTGTTGTTTGAAGTGATGTGTGGGAAATTATGTTGTGAATACCGAAACAATCAGCTGTATTGCATTTTTGTTCGAACTTGGAAAAAAGATTTTGTTGAGAAAAGGCTAGATGATATCATCTTTGATGCTCTAAAGGGTCAAATAGATAAGGATTGTTTGATGACATATTCAACCATCGCATATCGATGTTTGAATGGAGATCATAAGGAACGACCAATGATGTTCGAGATTGTCAATGAACTTGAGGTTGCACTTCAACAACAGGTAACTAACTTACTTTTGTTGTTGAAAAGTTTCCAGTATTGCAAATTTGATATTTGTTTAATTGATTATCTAAAACACGAATTAACGGACTCACACATAATATTCTTGCAGTTGAAGTCAGGTAGAGGTAACATACAGTCGGATTCCTCCATCTCCATTCCCGGGCAGATGAAGAGTAAGAAAAGAGGGCATGATGTTCACAGCTCTGATTCTGTACTCAAGCGAGAACGTTTGTCTGAATCAGATGATGTAGATAATTTTGCACACCTAATTACACATGAACCTATGTTGACAGCTGAGATTGATAAGATTACTGATAAAGATGGCCTGGTAGATTTAAAAGCAGTTGAGAAATTAATACAGCTGATGCAAACCGAGAGTTCTGAAAAGGAAATCGATTTGGCTTGCCGCATTAAGCTTGTTAGTGTCATATCAATTACCGAGAGGTTTGATTGCCTTGGGCTGTTTGTTCAGGCTAGGGGCTTGCAAGTTTTAGATGAATGGCTTCAAGAATTCCACAAGGGGAAGATTGATAAATCTGCGGATGAGTTTCTTTTTGCTTTGCTTTGTGCACTGGACAGGTTGCCTGTGAATCTTCATGCTCTTCAGACATGTAACATTGGCAGGGATGTTAATCGCTTGCGCTCCCATAAAAATAGTGAAGTTCAGAAGAGAGCTAGGAGTCTTGTTGACACGTGGAAGAAACGTGTGGAAGCTGAAATGAAAGCCATTGAGACAAGATCAGGTACAAGACAAGGTTTTTGGCCAAACAAGTCGATCAATTGATGTCTGCGTCTCTCATACTGATATGGGTAGTTGACATCCTTCTTCACTTTTGTGTATCGAAAGCTCAGCAGTCACTAGAAGAAGCACAATTCTTATGAAGCCATTGTCAAAAATCACCAGAATCTCACCTCGCTAGCTAGCTATACAAAGCTTTTGATGCTGACTCTGTAGATGTGCCACTTGTGACAATCAAAGAGGAAAAGAGCAGCGGTTTTAGACCGTCTGAAACCAATATCGACTTAGATCAGAGTCTCCCATTCCTATATATGATTGCTGATGTGAATATGATTGATCATCATCCCTCCTTTTGTAGTTAGATTTGATTGATTTAATTCATATGCACCTCTGTTGACTTGTTTGATTCATTAAAACTGGAGGATAAATGATCAATAGGATGATGATTTATTGAAAGCAAAAGAGAATTTAGGGCTTTTGTTTTCATTTACAGCTTGGATATGGACATATTGGATGGAAATGAAGAATTGCTTGTTTAATGTGCTTTGAATAACAGAAAACCATCATTTTTACCTTTTTGTTTAGTGATAATGGTATGGGTCATCTACATGAAATTTTAAAGTCATTTGACTCCTTAACCATCATATTTAATGCCAATATATCACAACAAATTCACACTAGTAGAAAAACACCCTTCAACCCCCTCAAATAGACCTGTGTTTTATGAAAAACAACTCAAAAACCGGGGTTAATTGTTTCCACCCCATTTTTTAAAGTAAACAACCACGGTTTCTATATAAACAACCGGAGACTATTGTTCCCGTGTTTTTTTTCTAAAACCAAACCCGGTTTGTAATAAACAACCGCGGTTAAAAGAATCCCCCGTGTTCCCTTCCCAAAATTTTCATATCCCGCTTCAGTCCACCCCTCATATTCTCATAACCCTAGAAACGAAAGGCCTCACACTCTTGCTCTCGTTCCAGAACCACCACCACCACCACCGTTCATCGTCCTGTTCCCCTCTCTCCTGCTACCATCATCCGAGACCCCCATCAATATCGTCTTCTTCTCTGTGGCTTCCATCACCCGAGCACCGACATGTGACCTGCTCTCCGACGATACGCTCCCTTTCAGATCTATTCGATATGCGCCCTTTAGTAGATCTGCTTTCATCGATTCCATTTGAAGAACTGATTTCAGTTGCTGGAAATCAAAACTACCGATTTCAGAAACCTTGAAATCGAAACCATCGATTTCATGAACCTTCGAAATCTCCAAGGTAACCATTACATATGTGCTTTTTTATATGCCAACAACAATTAGTTTGAGTTAGTTGTTTTTAAATGTTGTTAGTTTCTAGGGTTATACACCATCTCCAGAACCGATTGCAAGGAGATTGCTCGATTTTAGGAACTGATTGAAGGTAAGCATTACATATTAACAATAACCAATTGTTCTAGGGTTGTACTCGATTTCAATAGGTTCATTGCAGGTAACCATTACATATATGTTTGTGCTACACACACAAGAGCTAAAAATATTGAAGTTTAATGCTTTTGGAATATGCCTTTGGTACTATATAATAGTTGTTAAAGTTAAAGATACTTGTTATTGAATTTATTTTTGGTAGATTACAATGGTTATCTGAATTAATATTGTTGTTCTTGGATTTGAGTTTTTTAAACAGGAAACATATCCATCTTATTTTATATATTCAAAATTAACTTGAAGATGAAAAAGGATATATATCCATTTTTGTTTTTTTAAGAGGACTATACATCTGTTCCCAAATGCAATTCTGATCAAGTAGTTTGTGATGTTGGTTAAAGCTTGCTGCGGTATAAATGTTGTTTCCCCCTTTCATGCTGCCTTTTTCAACCATCTGTTTAATTTGCTCTGACTTTTATCCTTTTTTGTTGTTTATTTATATATGCAGATAAGGTGAACTGCTATTTATTGGATTCAATGAAGCACATTTGGCTACAGTTTTGCTATCTTGACATTTGCGATTGATAGAATCATGATAGCGGTTTGTGAACTGAATCTTTTGTACGATCTTGCTTGCTTTTTGACTGGATACAGTGTTTTTTCCTAGACTGATTTGTGGACTTTTTTCTTTAAATTAGGTTGACTATGCCACGGTGTTTCTTTTCCGCCTCATGATGTTCGCGGACAATGCGATTGCATCTGCAATAGTCTTTGATGACAGCCCCACTGTGTATATTTGTGCAATGCTTTAAAAACTTGACCCTTTCATAATTTGTGTGTAGATGTGAATCATGAATAGTTCTAATAGACTAGTTGTGTAATGGGCTAATGGCTGCAAAGCACTAACTCACCCACCTGCACAAATGCTCAACTACACAAATAATACGCAACTAATCCTTCTTAATTTGCTAGTTGTTGTTTGAGCCTTAGGCATATAATACGCAACTAATCCTTCTTAATTTGCTGCATATAACAGGTAAAACAGAAAGTGAATGTGTTTGTACGTGTGCAGTCCGAAACTCTGTTTTGGAGATGATTCTATTTTTAAGTTGCTGTCATGTGAGTGCGTGTTTGTGACAGCAAAATAGGAAGTAGATCAATAGTATATAGCAGCCCTCAACAGCCTTTCGGATTGAAATATAAATTAAGTGTTTGAGTAGCTTATATGTATGTATTTGAGGCTGCCAATAACAGAAACAAAATAGTTTTAGAGGATTACACAAAATTCAGCACACTCATCAGTGATTCTTGTATGTTTTCGGGGTCAATTGCCTTGTTAATTTGTGTCCTAAACTCCCTTAGGTGCTGCTGCGTTTTTCTTTTTGTTAATTTACAGCCATAACATATGTCTATAATGCACTATTAAGGGGTCTAAATGTCGTGTAAAGGTTCATGAAAATGCTTAATATCAATTTAAGATCAAGTGCATGTTGGATTCAATGAAGCACATTTGGCTACAGTTTTCAACCATCTGTTTAATTTGCTTTGACTTTTAACCTTTTTTGTTGTTTATTTATATATGCAGATAAGCTGAATTGCTATTTATTGGATTCAATGAAGCATATTTGGCTACAGTTTTGCTATCTTGAGGTGATTATGTGACATGCTACTTTTGAAGGTTATAATTGTTTTTTACCATCAGTTTTGTGATCTTCAAATCCATCTACTTAATTTTCAGGGTTCGGATCTCCTTAGTGACTTTTGGGTAACTTTTTAATGTCTAACTTTATTTTGTTATTGTGAGAGTATAGTCTCACTCAGTAGTTACAGATTTACTTTTGTATGTTTTAGTTCATTTGTGATGATGTACAAGAAATGGTGTAGAATTAGTAATTTTTTTTATTTAAAAAAATGACATTTGGTCCCGGTTATTTATTTTTAGTGACTGTTGGAAATGGTCGTTGTATTAATGAGTTTGTAATGTTAATGTTTTATTATAATTTACGTATCTATTTCAGTGACCGCTGGAAATAGATTAAAAAAATTAAATTTTTTTTAAAAAAATGTAAGATTTAACCCCGGTTCTTTATTAATAAACCGGGGTCTATGTTATGAGACAGGCTTCCTTTCAAAAGAGTCTGACATCTACTCTTTTGGAGTGGTGTTGTTTGAAGTGATGTGCGGGAAATTATGTTGTGAATACCCTAAGAAACAGCAGCTTCGCATTTTAGTTCCTACTTGGAGAAAAAGTTTTGATGACAGAAAGCTAGATGATATTATCTTTCAGGCTCTAAAGGGACAAATAGCTGAGGATAGTTTGAAGACGTTTTCAACCATCGCCTATCGATGTTTGAACAGAGATCATACAGAACAACCAGTGATGGGCGAGATCATCTATGAACTCGAGGTTTCATTTGAACAACAAGTAAGCTTTTTATTTATTTATTTTGGCTAGAATTCATATTTAATCATCGAAGAACCACAGAACTAACAAAACTTATATTACAGCTGAAGTCCCATACAGACAAGAACGATGTCTCCATCTCCATTCAATGGCTGGTGAAGAGTATTAAAAGAGAGCATGACATTCACAGTTCTGATCCTGTCAAACGACAACGCTTGTGTAAATCAGGTGATGATGAAGATTCTGGTCAACTTAGACCTGATGTGCTGAAGGCTGAGATTGATAAAATTACAGATAAAGGTGGTTTGGTAGATGTTAAAGGGGTTAAGAAATTGATACAGCTGATGCAGCCCGAGAGTCCTGACAAGAAAATAGAAGTTGCTTGCCGAATTATTCTTGTTAATGTCATATCTTCTACAGACAGGTCTGAGTGCCTTGATGGGTTTGTTCAGTTTAGGGGCTTACACATTTTAGACGTTTGGGTTAATGAGTTCTACAGAGGGAAGAGTACTAGTGATAAATTGGCGGAGGAGTTTCCTTTTGCTTTGCTTCGTGCACTGGACAGGTTGCCTGTGAATCTTGATGCCCTACAGACATGTAACATTAGGAAGTCTGTTAATCTCTTATGTAGCCATAAAAATCGTGAAATTGTGAAGGAAGCTAGGAGTCTAGTTAATAAATGGAATAAAGGTCTACAAGATGAAATGACTTTTATTGAAGCATTGTCTGGTCCGAGAGATACGAAGGTTATTAGCCAGTACACAAGTCATTATTGATGTTTGACATCTCTGATACGTTGATCTTCTGAAGTTGGGTCGGCCAAGATACCTATTTCACAACCTTGTGTATCCAATGATCAGTAATTGGCATGGGAAGCATACAACTAATTCTGGTGAGGCCAATATCAAAATCACCAGAATCTTCTAGCTCTATAAAGCTTTCTGGTCTGGATTTTCAGATTTGCCACTTGTACAGTTAAGGAGAAAACAACCAGCTGTTCTAGACTGCCTGCAAACGATATCACCGCTGGCTTGAAACAGAGTTTACTTACTAACTTTGCCAGTATATATGATTGATCTTCTCCCTTTGTAAGATTTGTAGTCGTTTGATTCATATGTATCTCCGTTGACTTGTTTGATTTATCATTTATCGAAATGAGGATAAGTGAATAGGATGGTTTATTTGAGATACGTGAGCGAGCATCTATAGAGAATTGTTTTATTCATTGAAACTAAAGGTGAATTAATGGCATTTTTTGTTTTTCTATCTGTTTATTGTTTGGAAATGAAGAGTTGAACGGTGAATAACAAAAAATTACCATATTATTATGCTATTTACTACTAATATTTACAAGTCATGTACATGTTTTACAATACTAAACGAGTATCACTAGAGCAAATTGGACGGCCACCTACTGTGACGACACATGTCGTCTCTTAAGCTAACAACACGACAAAGGACTTCGCTTTTCAGAGTTGACTAGTATAGAGGGCTACTGCGACGACTTTTGTCGTCGCTATAGGGTATATTTAATTATTTTTGGCTCTAAAATCATTTATCTTGCGGTGAAACTGCCGCCTTTATTTTTAGAGCTACTGCGACGACAAGGGGGACCATCTGCGACGACTTGTCGCTGCTGAAAAGCTACTACGACGACCTGCCTATCGCCGCGAAAAGCCAACCCCTAAATCACCGCCTGCTCAACTCCTTTCCATTTCACTTTCTTCTTCAACATTGCCGAATGTCGCCTCTAATACCCCATGCATGTCGCCCCTATTGCCAATAAAAAACGCGGCCACTTTTCCCCCCTGCTTCCCCCTCTTTTACCCCTAAAATTTTTCGTTCATTTCATTCTCAGTAGCAGCACACGCCTCGATCGAACCGGCGACACACGTACATTCTTCATCTTCTCTCTCGATCTAGTTTTCTTCTACTCACCGAGGCACACACATACACAGCGCCTCACTCACACACACGCACAGCCGCACACACACATTCACATATTTACACACACACATACTGATTTGTATATATAAATTTTGTAGTTTGATTTATGTATAAATTTAGGGCAAAGTTTATAGATTTATAATTTTTGTTATATTTTAGGGTATAATTTATAGATTTATAATTTTTGTTGTGTTTATGTATAATTTTAGGGTATAATTTATAGATTTATTATTTTTGTGGTGTTTATGTATAGTTTTAGGGTATAATTTAGAGATTTATATATTTTCTTGTCTTTATGTGTAATTTTAGGGGTATAATTCGTAGATTTATAAGTTTTGTTGTGTTTGTGTATAATTTTAGTGTTTAATTTGTTGATTTTAGGGTATAATTTAGAGATTTAGAGATTTTCTTGTCTTTTGTGGTGTTTATGTATAATTTTAGGGTAAAAATTTATAATTTTTGTTGTGTTTGTATATATAATATATATATATATATATATATATATATATATATATATAATATACATATAATTTTATTATACGTATGTATAATTTTAGGAAACAATTTATATATATAATAACTAGCATATATATAATGTTATTACGTGTTTTTAGAATTTGATGGTATAATTTATACATTTGTTAAAATAAACTAGTATTTTAATAATTGATAAATTTGTAGTTTGGTTTATAGATGTTGATAGTTTTAAACGTTTCATACTTTGGTTAACATATGTCGATGGTTCGATAGTTTGATAATTTGTAGTTTGATTTATGTTGATATCTTGATAGTTTTGTACTCATATAGTTTATATACATTGATAGTTTCATAGCTTGATGATTGATAAATTTGTAGTTTTCTAGTTATCATTAAGTCTATGTTTAGTTTATATCATTTTGGTTAATTATTGTACTTATTAATTTGTATAGGATACAAATCTTCTATGCGCTTCTTAGTGATTCGGAGTCTAGAGCTAGACTCGAAGAAATGCTTAGACCAATCTCAACTCAAGCAACAATAGAGGAACAAGGGGGACGACGATGATGATGATGACGATGAGAGTGACGATTAGTTTATTTAGTCTTCTTGTTTTGTGTAAAATAACTTTTGACATTGTTGGATGGTATTGATACTTAGTGTATAATATTTTGTGTTTATGATATTGTTGGATGTTATTGTTGAATGATTTTTTATAACAGGTTTGTATGTTTAAAAAAATTCTGGTATTGGAAATCTGAATTTGTATTAAAAAAAAGTAGAGGCAACTTATCAGGGGCAATTGCAAGCAATAGGGGCGACATCAATAGGGGCGACTTATTAGGAGCGACAATTGAGCATTAGTGACGAAGCATTAGGGGCGACATCTCGCCTCTAAAGCCTATAGGGGCGACATTCTGGGGTATTAAGGGCGACTTTTGTCGCCTCTATGCCCTGAATCCTTGTAGTGATTGTTTCTGCATTACGACATATATTTTACGATTGGATTTTTAGATTTCTCAGTATTACCGTTGCTACCCATAGATATGTTGGCAGCGATTTTAACACACAAGAAACATAAGAAATATCCTAATTAAAAGGACAAAATGTTACAGAAACAAAACCTTTATTATTCATATAAATCAATCACAAATTTTATAGTAACTAAAAACCTACCATAACTATTCCAGAATTTACTACCAATTACTACCAATAACTACCATATAACTAAAAACAGTACCATCAATTTACGCATCCCATCAAATAAATCACATCTCTTCCACTCTTATATTACATCCATTTTATCCTACCCTACCCCCACCATCTTACCTTACTGCCAATCTACCCACCCATCAAACTTACCATACTTTTTTTCACTATATTTTACCCATGTTACCTTACCTTACCCTATCCTATTCTACTCTACCCCAACCCGCCCATCCACCATACCTTACCCTACCATCAATTTACCCATCCTATCAAAATTTACCACATCTCTTCTTATCCTTATATTACACCCACCTTTCCTACTCCACCACCAAAATCCCAACCACCTTACCCTACAACCAATCTACCCATCCATCAACCTTATCATAACTCTTCACCTACCCACACTAAATATTTAAATGCTCAGGGGAATTAAAAACTAACGTCTCTTTATAAAATTTTAAAATATAACATACTATATTTAAAGAGGTTTGTTCACTTCTTATGTTGTTTGATTAGAAAATTAAACAATGATTATTTGATTGAGAAGTAAAACGTATTTCTCGTTATTTCTTCTAGCACACCTTGTGTTTTTTGACAATAATATTTTTCTGCCACTTGTTACATTTTCTGATTTCATTGTTCTCATCGTCCAAGATTATAATTTTTGTCACTGATAATGAAGATATATTATAGAACTGCAAACGAATCGAACGTCCAACGAACGGTTCGTAAACCCTTTAATGGGTTCGTAAACCCTTTAATGGGTTCGTGAACCCTTTAATGGAGAATTCGTTTATGTCCTAAATGAATGAACATTAACAACAATTTGTGTTTGTTTAATTATATGAAGAAATATGAACATTGACTTCGTTCGTTCAATTTATGTTCATTCAATTGTTTGTTTGTTTGTATTTATTTAATTGTTCATTTATTTTCGTTTGTTTTTGTTCGTTTAATTTTTTATTTTATTTTCGTTCGTTAACGATTGTTTATCATTCGTTTATTTTCAACTATGATTTAAAGGGCGAACATAAAAGTAAATGAATGAGGTCAATTCCTTAACGAACGAACAAACATGAACAAACCATTGTTTGTGTTTGTTTAAAACACTAGATATGAATGTTGAACAACAAAACAAAACTTAATACATCATTTATTGGACTGAAAAATTAATGCCACTTGAAGATTTGATGCCCTGGGCGGTAGCCCGTGTGTGGCCCTCCCTCTGGGGCGGGCCATGCACCTACCAAACTTGTTACTTTCTTTCCTACTCTTACTACAAGAAAAATGTCATTTAGTGACACTATATCTTACTTTTAGTGTCACTTATGAAAAAAATCGAGTAGGTATAAAACAATCTTTTACCAACACTTTTTTTAAAGTAGTGACACAAAAATTGTCACAAAAATACTTGAGGCCTATACCACATACATTTTTAGTCACTATATATATAGCTATACACACTTCACTTTTCCCACTCTTTTTGTTGTGTAGGTAAAAGATATAGTGATACTTTTTTGACTTTAATGACTCTTTTTGTGTGTCACTAAATGACATTTTGCTTGTAAGACATTATACACTCACTCTACTTATTATCATCTTACCATATTATATCTTAACCTTGATTTTAACCGGCCAACCTAATCTTACCCCATATATACATCCCTACATGTCACTTAGCTCACCTTAACCCCACTATAACACCACGACTGCCATGACCGTCTCAGTGTTCCCTTCTCGTTCGAGCACTTGAATAGAATCGAAGGAAACAAAGCACACTAAATTTAATGCTTTATATTTGAACTCAAATCTATGGATTGAACCCTAAATCAAAATTCATATAAATGGCTTGAACCTAGTCGATGGTTAGTTTCGAATCCTTAATGGGTGGTTGAAGATGAAGACGAATGCAATGGACTACAAATATGTTTCGACAGTAATCAAGACAACAAAAAAGCCAAAGCAAAAAAAAGGGTAAATGGTTATTTACATGAACTTAACGACACATTTTAACAGACATTCATTTTAAGGACCAAAAAGGTATGTGTAAAATTTCTTTTTTACAAACTATCCATGTAATAATAAAGTTTTTTTGAGGGACCAAAACAATATATATACGACATGAACACCCTTTGTGTAATTTACTTCTAAAAGCAATTAAAAGATAAATAATAAATTTCACTAAAATTATTAATAGTATAATATTCCCATATATATTACACAAAACCCACTTTTGAAAAGATTTCCAATATTTTGACTTCCCTTTCCGCTTTCCCAATATTTTGAACCCTCTCCCCCCCCCCCCCCCTCTCTCTCTCTCTCTCAATAGTTGATTTCCATCTTTCTCATTTCCTAGTTTTTGCCATTTTCATTTTACACATGACCACCAGTCACCACCATGTCCATCCTCTGCGCGCTGGATTGGCACCCCTTCCTGATCCTTCTTCACCGGTTTCACTGATGAATGATTCGATCTTTTCTTTTTTCTTATAAATATTATCCTTTCATTATATTTCTTTGATCTGCATAATAATGTTTTCGATAAAAGAGTTTCATCATCTGAAAATCCAACTGGAAGATATAATATCGGCCACAGACAATTTTGGATCCAGCAAACTCATCGGACGTGGTGGGTTTGGACCGGTGTACAAGGGAGAACTCTCTCACCTACAGGAACGACGAAGGGTCGCTTTTAAGCGCTTAGATCGGAAACTTGGGCAAGGTAACACCGAGTTTTGGAAGGAGATCATGATGCTTTCCAAATTGAAACATGAAAATCTTATCTCTCTCTTGCACTTTTGTATTGATGGTGATGAAAGAATCCTTGTATATGAGTATGCATCTCGTGGAAGCCTAGATCGTTATCTAAGTGATGCTAGTCTCACTTGGATACAACGCCTCAAGATCTGTATCGAAGCTGCACGTGCAATAAACTACCTCCATGATCCCAGGAAGACTCAACAACGGGTTCTTCACCGTGACATTAAGAGCTCAAACATCCTTCTTGATGAGAATTGGACTGCTAAAGTTTCTGATTTTGGTTTATCAAAAATAGGTCTAGCCAATCAACCACAAACATTTCTTGTATCTAACGTCGTAGGGACACTCGGGTATTGTGATCCGTTGTATCACGAGACAGGCTTCCTAACAAAAGAGTCTGATGTGTACTCATTTGGAGTGGTGTTGTTTGAAGTGATGTGTGGGAAATTATGTTGTGAATACCGAAACAATCAGCTGTATTGCATTTTTGTTCGAACTTGGAAAAAAGATTTTGTTGAGAAAAGGCTAGATGATATCATCTTTGATGCTCTAAAGGGTCAAATAGATAAGGATTGTTTGATGACATATTCAACCATTGCATATCGATGTTTGAATGGAGATCATAAGGAACGACCAATGATGTTCGAGATTGTCAATGAACTTGAGGTTGCACTTCAACAACAGGTAACTAACTTACTTCTGTTGTTGAAAAGTTTCCAGTATTGCAAATTTGATATTTGTTTAATTGATTATCTAAAACACGAATTAACGGACTCACACATATTATTCTTGCAGTTGAAGTCAGGTAGAGCTAACATACAGTCGGATTCCTCCATCTCCATTCCCGGGCAGATGAAGAGTAAGAAAAGAGGGCATGAGTTTCTTTTTGCTTTGCTTTGTGCACTGGACAGGTTTCCTGTGAATCTTCATGCTCCTTCAGACATGTAACATTGGCAAGGATGTTAATCGCTTGCGCTCCCATAAAAATAGTGAAGTTCAGAAGAGAGCTAGGAGTCTTGTTGACACGTGGAAGAAACGTGTGGAAGCTGAAATGAAAGCCATTGAGACAAGATCAGGTAAAGGTTTTTGGCCAAACAAGTCGATCAATTGATGTCTGCGTCTCTCATACTGATATGGGTAGTTGACATCCTTCTTCACTTTTGTGTATCGAAAGCTCAGCAGTCACTAGAAGAAGCACAATTCTTATGAAGCCATTGTCAAAAATCACCAGAATCTCACCTCGCTAGCTAGCTCTACAAAGCTTTTGATGCTGACTCTGTAGATGTGCCACTTGTGACAATCAAAGAGGAAAAGAGTAGCGGTTTTAGACCGTCTGAAACCAATATCGACTTAGATCTGTTAGAAATTAAATGTTATTGAAACTTAATTAGATTATTAAGTAATATTAATATTGTAAATATGTATTAATCTCCTAAGTCTAAGTACCGGTAATAAAGAAAAACCGGTTTAAGTTAGTTGTGATGTAACTGTTGTTCCAACAGTTGCATGGTTGTGTCTGTTGGCACATAATCGAAGCCTATATATATGTATTAACAGAACAGAATGTTGTGTGTGATTTATCAGAAATACAATATAGTTATTTGGTGTATTTCAGTGTTTCATTTTCTCTTGATTTCTTTCTGTTTTGGGCCGTAAACATGAAGAACATCAGTGGCATACAAAATGTTTTCAACAATTCATTTGCATCAGAATGTGAAGATCCATATGCTAGTAGAGTGTTGATGAACCTGGGACGTGTGAGATCAAACAATTGGTATCAGAGCAGGACAGACAACCCATCAACCGAAGACTCATGGATCAAGCAAAAATTGCAGCGTCTCAAATTGAAACAATGGGACAGACTTCATCACTAACAATCGCACAGAGAAAGCAAAGAAGATCTCGTTGTTATGTATGCAAGAAGGAGGACATTATGTCTGGGATTGTCCATCAAAATCAAAGGGAAAACAGTGTGCATTCATAGGCGTTCCAGACCATATCCCCACTTCAAAGAAGGAACAGCCACCGTATGAACACAAAGACAAAATTTGTTTTGCTGGGGAATATATGCGAAATGGAACAGAGCACAATAATTGAGATCACATATGGTACGTGAACTCTAAATTCTCCACACATATGTCTCCGAACAAGAAAGTGTTCAAATGTTTGAAAAATTGCTTCATAGTAAACGATAAAGATCATGAGGATAATTTCGTTTTTGCACACGGAATTGGAGCAGTAGATATCACTACCAATTCAGCAACCTACACAATACCCTATGTCAAATATACTCCTGAGATTAATATTAATCTTTTGAGTTTGAAGCAATTGTTGCTTCAAGGGTTTGAGGTTGACTTGAATGATTTGAAATGTTCTATCACACATATGTTCGACCCATTTGGTTCATTTGAGTGGGAATAAAACTTCAAGATAATTTTCTTGCAAATTATTTTGAAGAAATTGACAAGTCACTAGTTTTTGAAAAGTCTCAGAAAAGTCTTTTTTTATCAAATCAGGAACAAAATGATTGGGAGATTAAGTCTCTGAAAGTTGACAACATAAGTGAATTTTTTAAGTTCCTGGATTTGATAAACAAAGATGAATTTGTTATGAAAAATAAGGAGGCATTCAAAAAGGCATTTGAGAGAATTATAGGATGGTATCATAAGACATACAACACCGCTGCACTTCAAGTCCCTTTGAAACTATTCGGAGTACAAATTTGCTTGCTAGACTTGTATAAGATTGTTACAAGTCATGGTGGCTACGAAGGAGTCACATGTCAAGAGAAGTAGAGAGGGTTAGCAAATGGCCTAGGCTTTCCCTCCTACTATGTGCCTGGTTTGATGAAGATATACGAAGATTACCTGTTTTTGCCTCAATGTTACTATGAGTTCACAAAGAAAGCCAACAACAAAATGATGCAGCAAAAGACTATGCTGATCAGTTTGGAACCAACATTGAGATGGAGGAGATTGAACGCAGAACAAGCAATGTACCTGGATATGAAGACAGCATGAAAGAGGATGCTGAATATGTTGTTGTTTGAAGAACAAATGCTGAAAAGTTTCATAACATTTAGGAGGTGAATGTTAGAAATTAAATGTTATTGAAACTTAATTAGATTATTAAGTAATATTAATATTGTAAATATGTATTAATATCCTAAGTCTAAGTACCGGTAATAAAGAAAAACCGGTTTAAGTTAGTTATGATGTAACTGTTGTTCCAACAGTTGCATCGGTTCTGAATGGTTGTGTCTGTTGGCACATAATCGAAGCCTATATATATGTATTAACAGAACAGAATATTGTGTGTGATTTATCAGAAATACAATATAGTTATTTGGTGTATTTCAGTGTTTCCTTTTCTCTTGATTTCTTTCTGTTTTGGGCCGTAAACATGAAGAACAGCAGTGGCATACAAGATGTTTTCAACAATTCATTTGCATCAGAATGTGAAGATCCATATGCTAGTAGAGTGTTGATGAACCTGGGACGTGTGAGATCAAACAAGATCAGAGTCTCTCATTCCTATATATGATTGCTGATATGAATATGATTGATCATCATCCCTCCTTTTGTAGTTAGATTTGATTGATTTAATTCATATGCACCTCTGTTGACTTGTTTGATTCATTAAAACTGGAGGATAAATGATCAACAGGATGATGATTTATTGAAAGCAAAAGAGAATTTAGGGCTTTTGTTTTCATTTACAGCTTGGATATGGACATATTGGATGGAAATGAAGAATTGCTTGTTTAATGTGCTTTGAATAACAGAAAATCATCATTTTTACCTTTTTGTTTAGTGATAATGGTATGGGTCATCTACATGAAATTTTAAAGTCATTTGACTCCTTAACCATCATAAATTAATGCCAATATATCACAACAAATTCAATTGGAATAACAAGAACATCAATTGATTATCATTCATTATTCACAAAAGTAATCGAAGTTGAAAAGTGGACTTGAGTGGCCCTGATTTAATTGTTTCATTAATTGAAATGAATATCTTTTAATAATATTTAAGAAAGATGGAAATGTATAGTTTGATGTGTATTTCCAACTTAGAAAGGTGGGAAAGATGGAGAGAGAAAATCTTACATGACGCTGATGTGTAGAGAAATGTGGGGAAACGAAAAGATGGATATTCTTTTCTCTCTTAGGGATGGCTAAAGCTAGACGTGTCTAGGGGAGATTAGTTTATACTTTTTAAAACGGTATAAAAGAAGGTGGTTATAAATACTTGAAATTAAATTACATCAATGTGTATTACTTTCAGGGCCGTCTCGTTGATTTTGGAGGCCCTGTTCAAAATTCATAAAAGTGGCCCTTTAAAATTTTTTTAAGTAGATATATATAAGCTCACCAATACGATAGAATAGATTATAAATATCCAATAAATTACATTAATAATTGAAAATATCAATACATGTTATTTATGATTTATCCCTTAAATAATGACATTCGCCTAGCATTCTTTGAAGCAAAATTGTTGATCAAATCTTCACAATCAATACTCTCTAATATATTGTTCTCGATTGCTATCAATGCCAATCCATTAAGTCTCTCTTGTGCCATTGTAGACCTCAAATATGACTTCAACAACTTCAATTTTGAAAAACTTCTTTCTGCAGATGCAACGGTTATAGGAATAGTCAACAATACTCTATAAGCAATAATTGCATTAGGAAAACAATCGATTTGCTTCAAAAACTTTAAGATATCTAAAGGTCCCATTTTTTTATCAGGCAAAAGATTGTTAAATAACTTTAACTCTATGTAAAGCTCATTAGCATCAATATCAGATTGTTCATTATTTCTAAGAGCTTCTTCAAGATGACAACAACTTGACTTAAGACATAAGAAACCAAAAATATTCTCATACTTTTGGTATTGTTCAAATCTAGTTTTTAAAGAAGCAATTGCTTGATCAACAATATATAAGAAATAATTAACTCTAAATGACTCTTCGGCAGAAAATGAAGAATCTTGATTAATTGAACTCTCATCAAAATGTTTCTTTCTACGAATTACACGCCTTTTTGGGAACACGGGATCAACTTCCATTTCAATGGCAATTTTTTTAGCAACTTCAATCGCATTAGAATAACCCGTGTCTCTAAACTTTTCAAAAAAAGTAATCAAACCTTTCAATTCTATAATAGCAACATCAATAAGCATATTTTTAGTTTGTAACTTTTTACTAACCAAATTTACTATTGCTAATATGTCATACCAAATTACTACTGCTAATAAAAACTCAAAATCACCAAGTTCATTTGTTGCTAGAGATTTTGCTTCACTTTTAATTTTAGGATCGTTATCATTTTCAGCAACTTGAAGTAAAGCTTCTCTTATTTCTAAAAGTTGAAATCTAATGGCTTTTACACTCTCAACACGAGACAAAGATTTGAGGGTTAATCCTTGGACATTTTCTTTCAAAATAGACCACCGTTTATTAGAATTAGCAAATATCGTATATATACGTTGTATGATTCCAAAAAAGTCTCTAGCTTTACCACAAGTATTAGCCATGTCACATAAAGTAAGATTAAGACTATGACAACCACATGGAGTGTAAAAAGCTCTAGAATTTATATCTAAAAACTTTTTTTGTACTCCTTGATGTTTCCCTTTCATATTTGATCCGTTGTCATAACCTTGACCACGCATATCATCAACATCAAGATCAAGAGATTTCAATTCTTCTAGTGTGACATTAAAAAGTCCTTGACCGATAGTATCATCAACATTTAAAAATCCTAAAAATGATTCCTCGATATTAACACACGTAGAAGAAACATTTACATATCTTAATATTATAGACATTTGTTCTTGATGACTAGTGTCGGGAGTACAATCAAGTATCAAAGAATAATATTTTGATTGTTTAATCTTATTAATGATTTGTGATTTAATAGCACGAGCAAGTAAAAGAATTAACTCATTTTGAATATTATGACCAAGATAATGAATATGAATTTCATTACTCGTGATGCGACGCACATGTTCTTTGATAACCGGATCAAACTTTTCTAACATTTCAATCAATGCCAAAAAATTTCCATTGCTATTTTGGTATAATTTCTCATTTGATCCACGAAAAGCTAAATTTTGTTTAGCAAGAAATTGTACAATTGAAATAATTCTTTCTAGAACATTTTTCCAATGATCTCTTTCTTTTTCAAATTGCTCTTGCATTACTTTATCAATTGTTTCATTTATTTTCAATCTTTGACGCATGTCAAACCATGTAGCCATATTTGTAATATGTTCTAAGCTAACTTCATGTTCTTTAAGTCTAGTGCTAAGATGTGCCCAATCCGAGAAACCCTCATTAGCTAATTGACCCTTAGCAAGCCCTTTTCTAAGTACTTTACAACAAAAACAAAATACTTTATCAAGCTCTTTTGAATACACTAACCATTCTCGATCACGTTTCTCCTTATTTGGTAGAATCCTAGTATATAAAGCGGCAGAAAATCGTCTAGAAAACTTATCTTTTGGACCCTTTTCAATAGAGTGATCTCTTTTTGGACCATTTGTTACTAACACCCTAATCATGTCGGAACTTAATCCATCCCAATATCTTGGATCAAATATATCAATACCAATTTTAGCATCGTCAACATTAGTATCAAAAAGATTGCTATGATCGGCATTAAGGTTATCAATACTAGTACCATCAACACATGTATTTTCAATATTAGTACCATTAACATCCTTCTCATCAATATTAGTATCATTCATATTAGCATCATTAACATCAATATTGTCAACATTACTATTATCAAGATTAACATTACTAGCATCATTATCATTAACCGTAGGATTATTTGTATTGACATCCTCAACATTTGTATTATCATTATATTGATTATGAGCAGAAACTTGTGGTCCTCTTCCAAAAAACTTATCTAAAGCTCCACTTTGAGACCTAATAAGTTCTTCAATTCGCTTTTTTCTTTTTACGTTTTTCACATCCAGAATCATATTTTCGTTTAGGAGCCGTAATTTATCAAAAAGATAACAAATTAACAGTATCAAAGGAGTCAAGGAGAAAGGGAGCAAGGAAAAATATGTTACATGACCTGAAATAATTCTGTTTCTGATTTCTTGTTTCTGTAATTCTGTTTTCTGAATTCTGATTTGAGACTTTGAGTGGTTTCTGTTTCTGTTTCATGGAGTCGTGGAGAGCAAAAGCAAGAGCCAAGAGCCAAGAGGATTTCTGTTTCTGACTTTCTGATTCTTGATTTCTTGACTTACTGTTTCTGATTCTGATTTCGTGAAGACAGAAGAGCAACACTGCAAGAGCCAAGAGGATTAAAGATTAAAATGAATCTGTGATTGACTGATTTTGTGGAGAACAAGAGAGGTTCGGTCGTTTGATAGAAGATGATTAGATGACTAATTGATGCTATTAAAATACCTTTAAATCTTTGATTGAACATTTGAACGTTGAATCGTTGAACGTTGATGAATGATGATGATTTCAACATTGATGTAAGATTAGAACGTTGATGATGAAATCGAAGGAATTGATTCGTCCCAGCCATTGAACGATGCGATTTACGGCTTAACCCTAGCAGTAGCGACGCTTTGATTTCCAAAAGACAGAAGACATTAGACACCCTATTTTTGATTTACCCTAGTTCGCAGCTTCCAAAAATGGTGGCGCACACTCGCACAGGCAGAGGCAGTCGGTGGAGGCTTCCACAGGGAGGCAACGACGCTTCTGTTTTTTTTGACAAAAGGTGGGCTTTCAGCCTCTCAAAACCTGGAACAAACCATACATGTTAGTGGGCTTAAAATTAGGACGCCCCAATCAATTGGGGGCCCTGTGCAGTGGCCCAGGCTGCACAGGGTATAAGCCGGCCCTGATTACTTTTGCCACTTATATCGATAGATATCTTAATTATAAAAATTATTTATGTTTTAAATATTATCATAAACTATTTATTCATAAAATTATTCATTCCGTGCACCACACAAATATTGTACTAGTTATAAATTATTAAATAATAAGATAAATTAATACGTTTCAAGTAATCATGTAAAACAAAGTTTTTTCTTTTCTTTTTTGGAATTTTTGCCATCTTTAAATTTTGATTATGTGAAAATGCATTGATTTTTAAATATAATATTTTTTAAAGTTAGATGTTTGATTACTAGTTTTCAACAACTACATGTAATATACGTTTTTTAGAACCATACTGCCCAACAAAGGTACCAAAAGTAGTTACAACAAAAAAACAAAAATTCTTACTTTTATATTTAGAAATTTCTCAGTATTTCTTGATCCCTTCACTTTCCCCTCAATTCAATTCTCAGTGCTTTCCTCCTCATTATTTCTTAACCCAGTAACCTTCTATCCCTTATTTATTCCTATCTTCAAGTCCTTGCTTTCTCAACAGTCAATACCGGTTTTTCATACTTCCATACCCATTTTTTTGCAACTTTATTTTCTGATCAGATCTGCCCTTTTTTGATAGTTTCATTTTATACAACACCACCGGCTCACTGCCTGGCCACGCGCACCACCATGGCCGTCTGCCCACTGCACCAGGACCCTCATCCTTCTACTAAGTCCTAATGATCGGTTTCACTTATAATTGATTTAAATTCTTTCACATTTTCCTTTCATAATTAATATTTATTTGATATCCATAATGTTTTTGATAAAAGAGTTTCATCATCTGAAAATCCAACTGGAAGCTATAATATTGGCTACAGACAATTTTTGTCCAAGCAAACTAATTGGACGAGGTGGGTTCGGACCTGTGTACAAAGGAAAACTCTCTGACCCAGAGGGACGAAGAAAAGTCGCTTTTAAGTGCTTAGATCGGAAATTTGGGCAAGGTAACACCGAGTTTTGGAAGGAGATCATGATGCTTTCCAAATTGAAACATGAAAATCTTATTTCTCTCTTGCACTTTTGTTTTGAGGGTGATGAAAGAATCCTTGTGTATGAGTACGCATCTCGTGGAAGTCTTGATCGCTATCTAAGTGATCCTAGTCTCACTTGGTTACAACGTCTCAAAATTTGTATCCAAACTGCACGTGCGATAAACTACCTCCATGATCCCAAGGAGACTCAACAAAGAGTTCTTCACCGTGACATTAAAAGTGCTAACATCCTTCTCGATGAGAATTGGGATGCTAAACTTTCAGATTTTGGTTTGTCAAAAATTGGTCTTGCTAATCAACCACAAACATATCTTGTGTCGAATGTTGTTGGTACGATTGGGTATTGTGATCCGTTGTGTTATGAGACAGGCTTCCTTTCAAAAGAGTCTGACATCTACTCTTTTGGAGTGGTGTTGTTTGAAGTGATGTGCGGGAAATTATGTTGTGAATACCCTAAGAAACAGCAGCTTCGCATTTTAGTTCCTACTTGGAGAAAAAGTTTTGATGACAGAAAGCTAGATGATATTATCTTTCAGGCTCTAAAGGGACAAATAGCTGAGGATAGTTTGAAGACGTTTTCAACCATCGCCTATCGATGTTTGAACAGAGATCATACAGAACGACCAGTGATGGGCGAGATCATCTATGAACTCGAGGTTGCATTTGAACAACAAGTAAGCTTTTTATTTATTTATTTTGGCCAAAATTCATATTTAATCATCGAAGAACCACAACCACAGAACTAACAAAAATTATATTACAGCTGAAGTCCCATACAGACAAGAACGATGTCTCCATCTCCATTCAATGGCTGGTGAAGAGTAATAAAAGAGAGCATGACATTCACAGTTCTGATCCTGACAAACGACAACGCTTGTATAAATCAAGTGATGAAGATTCTGGTCAACTTAGACCTGATGTGCTGAAGGCTGAGATTGATAAAATTACAGATAAAGGTGGTTTGGTAGATGTTAAAGGGGTTAAGAAATTAATACAGCTGATGCAGCCCGAGAGTCCTGACAAGAAAATAGAAGTTGCTTGCCGAATTATTCTTGTTAATGTCATATCTTCTACAGACAGGTCTGAGTGCCTTGATGGGTTTGTTCAGTTTAGGGGCTTACACATTTTAGACGTTTGGGTTAATGAGTTCTACAGAGGGAAGAGTACTAGTGATAAATTGGCGGAGGAGTTTCCTTTTGCTTTGCTTCGTGCACTGGACAGGTTGCCTGTGAATCTTGATGCCCTACAGACATGTAACATTAGGAAGTCTGTTAATCTCTTATGTAGCCATAAAAATCGTGAAATTGTGAAGGAAGCTAGGAGTCTAGTTAATAAATGGAATAAAGGTCTACAAGATGAAATGACTTTTATTGAAGCATTGTCTGGTCCGAGAGATACGAAGGTTATTAGCCAGTACACAAGTCATTATTGATGTTTGACATCTCTGATACGTTGATCTTCTGAAGTTGGGTCGGCCAAGATACCTATTTCACAACCTTCTGTATCCAATGATCAGTAATCGGAAGGGGCGAAGCATACAACTAATTCTTGTTGGAAAGAAGAAAAAAGGAAATGATTTGTAATTTATTACATTCCAAATTCAAGGATCAATCACAGTTGGTTTAGCTATTCTCTAGCCTGGAATCATGCTACTCATTCTTTCCTTGTATAGTTTTTTTTGTATTCTATAAATATGGCCCTCCAATGTACTGTAACACATATGATGAACGATCAATAGAGATTCTTCTGGTTCTACCCTCTGATTTGTAACATGGTATCAAAGCGGTGAGACGTTCCAGACTTTTTTTTAAAACTCATCTTCTACCCAGGAAAAACCAAACCGTTATGGCCGACACCGAGAGCTCAAATACCAACGAAGATCTTACCGCACAACTTACAAACTTTTTCAAAAACCAAAACCAGACCACAAAACAGAGTTTATCCGATAGCTTGAAGATTAGTCTCAAGCTTAACAGCCAGAATTATGCCCTTTGGGCTCGGATGATCCGAGTTGCGATTGGAGGAAAATCCAAAAGTCTACTAAGCCATCTGTCAGGAGATCCCGCACCGCCAGATCGTACGAGCAATGGGAACAAGATGATTTAATCGTGTTCTCATGGCTAATACAAAACATCGAACCTGTTCTTGCTAGTAATCTATTGTGGTCACGTACAGCAGCGGGAAGGATAAGTTACAGACCTTCGATTTACACGTCAAAGCAAACGAAATCAAACAAAATGGAGCTCCTCTTGAAGATTTTTGGATAGTCCTGCAAGGCATATGGGATGAAATCGAGAGAAGAGATCCGAATTCGATGAAGTGTGCCATCGATATAGCCACATACAACAACATCAGGTCTGAACAAAAACTCTTTCAGTTTTTAAATCCTTCGATGGGATCCGCTGCCTTCGGCAGAGGGGGCCTACTCAGCTGTTCGAAAAGAAATGGCTCACCAAGGAATCCTTGGAGCCACCACTGAAAACCCTGGCGTCGCGGCCGGCCTTGTTGCTGGCCGGTCATATGATTCCGGTGGGTCACAAGATTCTGGGGGGATAGGACTTGTCACGAAAGGGCAATACCGCAGATCCGACTCCTTTGCAAAACCTCCATCTCGAGTGGATAAATCAAAGCTAAAGTGCAGTCATTGTGGTATGCTGAAGCACACGAAAGATCAGTGTTTTAAACTCGTAGGTTACCCCGAGTGGTGGAATGATGGCCACAAGAAAACTGGTGAGAAAGTGAGTACTAGCACCGACAACAACCAAGGAGGCTTTGGTGGTGTCGCCGCCTCTGGTGCGGTGAACGTGGAGAACAACGAAGAAGATGAAGGTAAAGGGTTTGGGGCTTTATCCTCAGACCCTTGTTTATTAGAATCTAATAAAGCTCAAAATAATTCTTGGATTTTTGATAGTGGGGCCACTGAGACTATGACTTTTGAATCCTCTGATATTATTTTTAACTCTGAACCTAAAATATCGAAAATACAAACTGCAAATGGGGGTAGCATGCATGTTAAAAGGGGAGGGACAATTGAGATATCTCCAGAACTAAAACTTCATAATTGTCTTTATGTTCCTTCCCTATCTCATAAATTGTTATCTATTAGCCACGTCACAAAAGAGTTGGAATTGTTCTGCTATAATGCACCCGACATTCTGTATTTTACAGGACATCAGGACTGGGTTGATCATTGGGCGTGGCATTGAACGACACGGGTTATACCATGTGGATGAGGTGACTCAACACGGCACGGTGATGCTTGCTCATGGAACACAAAGTAGGGAAGCATGGCTATGGCATCGAAGGTTGGGACATCCGTCCACCGGCTACTTGCATTTATTATTTCCTAAACTTTTTCCTTCAAATAATGTTTTAAGTTGTGAAACTTGTGTTCTTGCCAAAAGTCATAGACAAACGTTTAAACCAAATAACACTCGTTTGAAGTTACCATTATCTTTGTTTGATTCATTCTGATGTGTGGGGGCCGGCGTGGGGGGCAAGGTTTCCGTTATTTCTTATTGTTTGTGGACGATTGTACCCGAATGACTTGGGTATACTTCCTAAAACACAAGTATGAAGTTTTTAAATTCTTTACCATATTCTATGCAATGATTCAAACCCAATACAAAACCAACATTCAAATTCTGCGGTCTGATAATGAAGGCGAATTTGTGGACAATTCTATGAAAGAATTCATTCAGTCAAAAGGAATGATTCACCAAACCACTTGCGGAAGACACCCTGAACAAAACGGCGTTGCCGAACGGAAAATCGGATTTTACTAGAAATAACTCGGGCTCTTATGCTTGAATCTAATGTACCAAAATCTTTTTGGCCTGAAGCCCTTGCTACCGCTGCTTATCTTATTAACCCACTACCCACCAAAGCACTCAACCTTAAAACCCCATTGCTCACCGTATCAAAATTCACAAAAATACCACCCAGCCTTACCCTTGAACCACGAGTTTTTGGATGTTCCGTGTTTACCCATATTCCTAAAGTCGACCGTACCAAACTTAATGCATGTGCTGAAAAATGTGTGTTTGTTGGGTATGGAGTGAACCAGAAGGGGTACAGATGTTACAATCCAAAGCGCGGCACTGTGATCACCACTATGAATTGTGATTGGCTTGAAACCGAGTACTTCTACCGCTCCCAACACAGTGGTCAGGGGGAGGAAATTAAAGACCCACTGAGTTGGTTAAAATGGACCACTTGATAGATTAATCCCGATCAAATGTTATATTAGTATGATAATTATGTAATTATGTAAAGTATGATGTATGAATTGTAAATTATAGTAAGTAGAAGGACCTATTTAGTATTTAGGAATACTTGAAGGGTTGCACCTTTTCATAAAGGTTGTGACTTTTCAGAAAGGGTACCACGAAGGGTTGTGACTATTCGACGCACCCTTTAGATTATTATAAATAGGCCCAATGTAATCATTTGTAAGTGTGATTTCTAAACGATTGTTAATAAAGTTCATATTTAGTAGGTAAATCCTGTGTATTTAGTGTAAGAAATCCCAACAATTGGTATCAGAGTGAAGGATTTTTCGATCCTACATCAATCATCATATACCGTAAGGAACAGGAGTACACAACAGTCTTAGAAATTCACCAGTGACGATTGTTTCTCAGAAACATCATCAGTAAGAGTAAGGAATTGATACGGGGCGGCCGAACACAGTGTTCTACCACCAAACCGACATCAATTCACCAAGTACGAATTCTGTTTTCAAATTTTAGAACAGAATTGGAAGAAAGCAGTAAGGCAGATTTCATCAGACTAGTAAGTCGGTCATCATTTTGGGTCATCACAGTAAGTCAAATTCGAGACCAGCAATTAAGAAAGGCACAGTAAGAAAAATCCCACACAGAACCGAAGCAATCAAGTAAGCAGTAAGCCCATCGCAATTCCAACAGAAAGTAAACCCTAGAAATCGGATAGCATAGATAGTAAAGCCAAAATCAGAAAGATATAACCTGATTTTGAAGAAACCACCACCGTAGGAGTGTACCCACGGACAGAAGCCACAACAAACCATCGCCATCCACCACCAGAATCACCACCGAACGCCACCATCGTAAGAGGCAACATTTAGGGTTCCAGAAATCGAACCAACCAACGCAACCAACCGTCGCCAAACCAATTGCCACCGCACAACCACCGCAAAACCGTCACCATCAAGTAAGAGGCGACAATTTGCACCGATTGAAAGATTCAACAGAAGGGTTGCATCGGTTCAAGAAATATTGCACCGATTTCAGAAGGTTACAGCGATTAGGAACCATTGCACCGATTCAAGGGAGAAAGAGAGAGTAAGTAGCAGGCGTCGCACCGGTTCACAAAAGCAGAGAACCAGAACAACGTTTCACAAGAAAGAAGGGGATAAGCATCGCATCGGTTCAAGAAAGAGAAGGGGCAAAAATTGAAAAGAGCGTAACACTGATAGAAAGAAAAGCAGAATTCTCAATTTGAAATACTTATCAGCCCAGCCCAAAATAGATAGAAGGAGCCCAACAGCAGTTTTAAAAGAAAGGCGCCCACCAGGTTTCATTTTCTTTTAATTTTAAATATATATATATAGTCATTATATATTATTATTATTATTATTTTAGACAGTAAATTTTTAATTTATTTAAGAAAATATATTAAAAATTTAATATTAGTCTGTTACAATTTTTCGTTAAAAAACGTAGAATTGTTGAATTGTTTAAAATAATAATAGTGATAAATAAGTAAGGAAGTAAGTAAGTAAGAAACCAAGGAGTTACAAAAATCCGTGTAACACCATATTTGGAGTAAGTTCAGTACGAGTACGTTAGACAACCGTGACCGGCCAGTTTTGTCTAAAACCCGAAACTTAGTGTTGTAAGAAACCTTAGTGTTTCTAAGTAAGTAAGAAAACAACCTAGTTTCACAGTAAGTAAGTAAGTGAAAGACCTTAGAGTTTTTCAAAGAAATCCTAGCGTTTCCCAGTAAGAAGTAAGAGAAAACCACAGTGTTTTCAGAGACCTAGCATTTCCCAGTAAGAAGTAAGAGAAAACCACAGTGTTTTCAGAAACCTAGAGTTTCCCGGTAAGTAAGAGAAAAGCCGTTGTGTTTTTCAGAAACCTAGAGTTTTCCCAGTAAGCAAGTACGTGAAAATCATAGTATTTTCAGAAACCTTCGTGTTTCACAGTAAGAGAAACCATAGTGTTTCAAAGCAAGTAAGAAACTGATCAAACGATCAGAAGTACGAAAGTAAGAAGTAAGGTTGGTCACATCCAGTGATCACAAGTAAGTAAGTAAGCATTAAAATCTTAAATTCAAAAACTATGGCAAGAGGAGAATCATCTACACAAATACGTGAGCAAAATGTAACACTTCAATTCCCGAAATTAGATGAAACAAATTATACTACCTGGGCAATCATAATGGAAACAATACTTAAGGCATATGATCTTTGGGAGACTTTAGAAGCCACAGAAGATATAGATGAAAGAAAGATGCACACAACAAAAGCAATGATACTAACAACTTTGCCACAAGATATTTTAATGCAAGTTTCACAGTATGCAAGTGCGAAAGAAGTATGGGAGTCTATCAAAGTACGATACATGGGAGAAAACCGAGTTCAACAAGCACGCCTACAAACTTTAAGGAGCGAATTGGAAACTTTAAAAATGAAGAATAACGAGACAGTGAGCAACTTTGCAGGAAGATTAGGAAGCATAAGAGGCAAGATCAAAAGTCTTGGTTCAAATATTAAAGACAAAGTACTCGTAAGAAAGCTACTGAACTCAGTCCCAAAGAAGTTTCTACCGATCGTAGCATCAATTGAACAATACTCGGATGTTAATAGCATGTCATTTGAAGAAGCAACCGGAAGAATAATAACTTTTGAAGAACGCCTCAAAAGTCAAGATGAATCACAAGAATATCACCAAGGAAACCTTCTAATGGCAAATACAAGAGTTCAACACCATGGAAAAGGTCGAGGAAGAAATTTCAATAAAGAGAGAAAAGAACGTGAAAGAGGTACGAATCAAGAACGAAGCAAAACCAAAATGAGATGTTATGAATGTGGAGAATTTGGTCATTTTGCATATGAATGTTCAAAATGGAAAGAGAAAGACAAGAAGCAAGAAGCACATCTCGTCTATCTAAGCGAAGACGAACCTACATTGTTGTAAGACAAGATGATCGTGATTAAGGGGGTGAATGATAGATTAATCCCGATCAAATGTTATATTAGTATGATAATTATGTAATTATGTAAAGTATGATGTATGAATTGTAAATTATAGTAAGTAGAAGGACCTATTTAGTATTTAGGAATACTTGAAGGGTTGCACCTTTTCATAAAGGTTGTGACTTTTCAGAAAGGGTACCACGAAGGGTTGTGACTATTCGACGCACCCTTTAGATTATTATAAATAGGCCCAATGTAATCATTTGTAAGTGTGATTTCTAAACGATTGTTAATAAAGTTCATATTTAGTAGGTAAATCCTATGTATTTAGTGTAAGAAATCCCAACACCACTTCTTCTGACAACGTTGTTGATCATAGTAATGGAGGCAGGACAAATGAGTTACCTCACACTAAACCGTCAATCAGTGCCACCCAAGATCCGCCCAACCTGGAGTGGTAAGTGCTTCTCAAAACCTTGAAACCATTCCTGACCCACCTTTATCCAGTAACCATGGGGACAATGAATTTCCAAGAGAAATTCTTCCTGAACAGGTAGAGATTGCAGAGCCAGAAGCACAAGTTCAGCAAGAAGATAACAATCTGGTTCAAGAGACCGTGACTGAAAAGTATGTGCTACCGCCAAGAGCAAACAGAGGAGTTCCTCCAAAAAGATACTCACCAGAGAAGGAAACTACAAGATCAAAATACCCAATGGCAAACATCGCTAAAGGAAACTTGTCCAAAGAAGCCAAAGCATTCATCACCGCCTTATGCTCCAAACAAACTCCTTCCACAACTCAGGAAGCCTTGGAATCGAGAGAATGGAAAGAAGCCATGGAGACTGAAATGGAAGCACTCAAGAAGAACAAAACATGGGAGAAGTGTGTACTCCCACCGGACAAAAAACCAGTAGGATGCAGGTGGGTCTTCTCTATTAAACACAAGCCAGATGGAACTATTGAGAGGTAGAAAGCTCGGCTAGTAGCCAAGGGCTACACCCAAAAATATGGGATTGACTACTCCGAAACATTTTCTCCAGTTGCCAAGATCAATACAATAAGGGTTCTCTTTTCTATCGCTGCCAATAAAGGGTGGCCTCTCCATCAATTTGATGTGAAAAATGCATTTCTACATGGGGAACTAAAAGAAGAAGACTATATGGAAGCACCACCTGGATTCACCAAAGACTTTCAAGAAAATGAAGTATGTCGTTTAAAAAAATCTCTGTATGGGCTAAAACAATCCCCTCGAGCGTGGTTTGGCAGATTCACTCTTGCAATGAGAAAATATGGGTATAAACAAAGCAACTCTGATCACACCCTATTTCGAAAACGAAGAAATGGTCTTATAACGTGTTTGATCATATACATTGATGATATGATCATTACCGGTAACGATGAGAAAGAAATAGAGCAGCTAAGGCAGAACTTATTTGCAGAATTCGAGATGAAAGACTTGGGAAGATTGAAGTATTTCCTCGGAATTGAAGTCTTAAGATCAGAACAGGGAATTTTCATTTGCGAGAAGAAGTATATTCTTGATCTCCTTGCAGAGACTGGAATGATGGACTGCAAACCCATGGAAACTCCGATGATGACAAATCACAAGCTCTATATAGAACCTAAGGCTAAATTAGTTGATAAATAAAGGTATCAGCGGCTAGTGGGGAAACTAATATACCTATCACACACTAGACCCGATATAGCATATGTTGTTGGAGTTGTCAGCCAGTTCATGCATGAACCTCAGACAGCTCACATGGAGGCAGTTATTAGAATCATACGGTATCTTAAAGGAACACCTAACCACGGGGTGTTATTCAAATCAAATGGGCACTTAGAGATACAAGCATACACTGACGCTGACTGGGCAGGTGATAAAGGGAACCGGAGGTCAACCTCAGGTTATCTCACGTTGGTTGGCGGAAACCTAGTAACATGGAGAAGCAAGAAACAGAAGGTTGTTGCCCTTTCAAGTGCAGAAGCCGAGTTCAGAGGAATAACTCGAGGTCTGACAGAAGTCCTATGGATCAAGAAGATTTTAACCGAACTTGGTTTTCCTCCAAAAGGCACAAGTAGAATAATGTGTGATAATAAGGCTGCAATTCAAATCTCCGAAAATCCAGTTCAACATGATCGAACAAAACATGTGGAGATCGATCGACACTTCATCAAAGAAAAACTAGAAGATGGTATTATCGAACTTCCATTCGTCCGATCAGAAGACCAGTTGGCAGACATTCTGACAAAGGCGGTCAATAGAAGAATCTTAAACCACTGTCTTGCCAAGTTGAGTTTTGGGGATCCCACTACTCAACTTGAGGGGGAGTGTTGGAAAGAAGAAAAAAGGAAATGATTTGTAATTTATTACATTCCAAATTCAAGGATCAATCACAGTTGGTTTAGCTATTCTCTAGCCTGGAATCATGCTACTCATTCTTTGCTTGTATAGTTTTTTTTGTATTCTATAAATATGGCCCTCCAATGTACTGTAATACATATGATGAACGATCAATAGAGATTCTTCTGGTTCTACCCTCTGATTTGTAACAATTCTGGTGAGGCCAATATCAAAATCACCAGAATCTTCTAGCTCTATAAAGCTTTCTGGCGCTGGATTTTCAGATTTGCCACTTGTACAGTTAAGAAGAAAACAACCAGCTGTTCTAGACTGCCTGCAAACAATATCACCGCTGTCTTGAAACAGAGTCTACTTACTAATTTTGCAGTATATATGATTGATCTTCTCCCTTTGTAAGATTTGTAGTCGTTTGATTCATATGTATCTCCGTTGACTTGTTTGATTTATCATTTATCGAAATGAGGATAAGTGAATAGGATGGTTTATTTGAGATACGTGAGCGAGCATCTATAGAGAATTGTTTTATTCATTGAAAGTAAAGGTGAATTAATGGCATTTTTGTTTTTCTATCTGTTTATTGTTTGGAAATGAAGAGTTGAACGATGAATAACAAAAAATCACCATATTATTATGCTATTTACTACTAATATTTACAAGTCATGTACATGTTTTACAATACTAAACGAGTATCACTACAAGAAAATGGAGCAAATTGGACGGCCACCTACTGCGACGACACATGTCGTCTCTAAAGCTAACAACACGACAAAGGACTTCGCTTTTCATAGTTGACTAGTATAGAGGGGGGCTACTGCGACGACTTTTGTCGTCGCTATAGGGTATATTTTTTTTGGCTCTAAAATCATTTATTTCGCGGTGAAACTGCCGCCTTTATTTTTAGAGCTACTGCGACGACAAGGGGGACCATCTGCGACGACTTGTCGCTGCTGAAAAGCTACTGCGACGATCTGCCTATCGCCGCAAAAAGCCAACCCCTAAATCACCGCCTGCTCGACTCCTTTCCATTTCACTTTACCATTTCACTTTCTTCTTCAACATTGCCGAATGTCGCGTCTAATACCCCATGATTATTTGATTGAGAAGTAAAACGTATTTCTCGTTATTTCTTCTATCACAGCTTGTGTATTTTGACAATAATATTTTTCTGCCACTTGTTAAATTTTCTGATTTCATTGATCTCATCGTCCAAGATTATAACTTTTGTCACTGATAATGAAGATATATTATAGAATTGCAAACGAACCGAACGTCCAACGAACGGTTCGTGAACCCTTTAATGGGTTCGTGAACCCTTTAATGGAGAATTCGTTTATGTCCATTCATTAAATGAATGAATATTAACAAAAATTTGTGTTTGTTTAATTATATGAAGAAATATGAACATTGACTTCGTTCGTTCAATTTATGTTCATTCAATTGTTTGTTTGTTTATATTTATTTAATTGTTTGTTTTTGTTCGTTTAATTTTTTATTTTATTTTCGTTCGTTAACGATTGTTTATCATTCGTTTATGTTCAACTATGATTTAAAGGGCGAACATAAAAGTACATGAATAAGGTCAATTCCTTAATGAACGAACAAACATGAACAAACATGAACAAACCATCGATTGTGTTTGTTTAAAACACTAGATATGAATATTGAACAACAAAACAAAACTTAATACATCCTTTATTGGACTGAAAAATTAATGCCACTTGAAGATTTGATGCCCTGGGCGGTAGCCCGTGTGTGGCCCTCCCTCTGGGGCCGGCCATGCACCCACCAAACTTGTTACATTCTTTCCTACTCTTACTACAAGAAAAGTGTCATTTAGTGACACAAAAAAGTGACACTATATCTTACTTTTAGTGTCACTTATGAAAAAGATCGAGTAGGTATAAAACAATCTTTTACCAACACTTTTTTTAAAGCAGTGACACAAAAATTGTCACAAAAGTTCTTGAGGCCTATACCACATACATTTTTAGTCACTATATATAGCTATACACACTTCACTTTTACCCACTCTTTTTGTTGTGTAGGTAAAAGATTTTGACACCTATAGTGATACTTTTTTTGACTTTAATGACTCTTTTTGTGTGTCACTAAATGACATTTTGCTTGTAGTGTCTTACATTATACCCTCACTCTACTTAATATCATCTTACCATATTATATCTTAACCTTGATTTTAGACACCCTACCTAATCTTACCCCATATATACCATCCCTACATGTCACTTAGCTCACCTTAACCCCACTATAACACCACGACTGCCATGACCGTCTCAGTGTTCCCTTCTCATTCGAGCACTTGAATGGAATCGAAGGAAACAAAGCACACTAAATTTAATGCTTTATATTTGAACTCAAATCTATGGATTGAACCCTAAATCAAAATTCATATAAATGGCTTGAACCTAGTCGATGGTTAGTTTCGAATCCTTAATCGGTGGTTGAAGATGAAGACAAATGCAATGGACTACAAATATGTTTCGACAGTAATCAAGACAACAAAAAAGCCAAAGCAAAAAAAAAAGGGTAAATGGTTATTTACATGAACTTAACGACACATTTAACAGACATCATTTTAAGGACCAAAAAAGTATGTGTAAAATTTCTTTTTTAGAAACTATCCATGTAATAAAGTTTTTTTGAAAGACCAAACCAATATATATACGACATGAACACCCTTTGTGTAATTTACTTCTAAAAACAATTAAAAGAAATAATAAATTTCACTAAAATTATTAATAGTATAATATTCCCATATATATTACACAAAACCCACTTTTGAAAAGATTTCCAATATTTTGACTTCCCTTTCCGCTTTCCCAATATTTTGAACCCCTCTCTCTCTCTCTCTCTCTCTCTCTCTCTCTCTCTCTCTCTCTCTCTCTCTCTCTCTCTCTCTCTCTCTCTCAATAGTTGATTTCCATCTTTCTCACTTCCTAGTTTTTGCCATTTTCATTTTACACATGACCACCAGTCACCACCATGTCCATCCTCTGCGCGCTGGATTGGCACCCCTTCCTGATCCTTCTTCACCGGTTTCACTGATGAATGATTCGATCTTTTCTTTTTTCTTATAAATATTATCCTTTCATTATATTTCTTTGATCTGCATAATAATGTTTTTGATAAATGAGTTTCACCATCTGAAAATCCAACTGGAAGATATAACATCGGCCACAGACAATTTTGGATCCAGCAAACTAATCGGACGTGGTGGGTTTGGACTGGTGTACAAAGGAGAACTCTCTCACCTACAACAACGAAGAATGGTTGCTTTTAAGCGCTTGGATCGGAAACTTGGGCAAGGTAACACCGAGTTTTGGAAGGAGATAATGATGCTTTCCAAATTGAAACATGAAAATCTTATCTCTCTCTTGCACTTTTGTATTGATGGTGATGAAAGAATCCTTGTATATGAGTATGCATCTCGTGGAAGCCTGGATCGTTATCTAAGTGATGCTAGTCTCACTTGGATACAACGCCTCAAGATCTGTATCGAAGCTGCGCGTGCAATAAACTACCTCCATGATCCCAGGAAGACTCAACAACGGGTTCTTCACCGTGACATTAAGAGCTCAAACATCCTTCTTGATGAAAATTGGACTGCTAAAGTTTCTGATTTTGGTTTATCAAAAATCGGTCTAGCCAATCAACCACAAACATTTCTTGTATCTAACGTTGTAGGTATGCTCGGGTATTGTGATCCGTTGTATCACGAGACAGGCTTCCTAACAAAAGAGTCTGATGTGTACTCATTTGGAGTGGTGTTGTTTGAAGTGATGTGTGGGAAATTATGTTGTGAATACCGAAACAATCAGCTGTATTGCATTTTTGTTCGAACTTGGAAAAAGGATTTTGTTGAGAAAAGGCTAGATGATATTATCTTTGATGCTCTAAAGGGTCAAATAGATAAGGATTGTTTGATGACATATTCAACCATTGCATATCGATGTTTGAACGGAGATCATAAGGAACGACCAATGATGCTCGAGATTGTCAATGAACATGAGGTTGCACTTCAACAACAGGTAACTAACTTACTTCTGTTGTTGAAAAGTTTCCAGTATTGCAAATTTGATTACCTAAAACACGTATTAACGGACTCACACATATTATTCTTGCAGTTGAAGTCAGGTAGGGATAACATACAGTCGGATTCCTCCATCTTCATTCCCGGGCAGACGAAGAGTAAGAAAAGAGGGCATGATGTTCACAGCTCTGATTCTGTACTCAAACGAGAACGTTTGTCTGAATCAGATGATGTAGATGAATTTCCACAACTAATTACACATGAACATATGTTGACAGCTGAGATTGATAAGATTACTGATAAAAAAGGCCTGGTAGATTTAAAAGCAGTTGAGAAATTAATACAGCTGATGCAAACCGAGAGTGCTGAAAAGAAAATCGATTTGGCTTGCCGCATTAAGCTTGTTAATGTCATATCAATTACCGAGAGGTTTGATTGCCTTGGGCTGTTTCTTAAGGTAGGGGGCTTGCAAGTTTTAGATGAATGGCTTCAAGATTTTCACAAGAGGAAGATTGATAAATCTGCGGATGAGTTTCTTTTTGCTTTGCTTCGTGCACTGGACAGATTGCCTGTGAATCGTTATGCTTTTCGGACCTGTAACATTGACAAGGATGTTAATCTCTTGCGTTTCCATAAAAATAGTGAAGTTCAGAAGAAAGCTAGGAGTCTTGTTGGCATGTGGAAGATGATGGATTCCTGATAACTTAGTATTATTATGTTAATTATAAACTGTGTTGTATGAATATGTAATTAAAGAAACTAGAAGGACCTAAATTAGTATTTAGAAAAGTTGAAGAATCGCACATTCTCACAAAGGATGTGACATTTCGTAAATGGGTACTACGAAGAGTTGCGACTATTCACTCACACCATTTCTTTTAGTATATACTAGTATATTACCCATATATAAATGAGTTAGATTTTTAAAAGATAATAATAATAAATAATGATTATTATAAATTATTTTATGTTTTCAAGTCTTAAAGCCATGTTTGTCAAATAACATTTTTCTTACTTTAATTTAATTATGTATGAATTGTAATTACTTTTTATATATTAATGTTTATATTATATTTTTAATTTTGTCATTGTTCAAGATTATTAAATCGATAATAATTCCTTATACTTTTATAAGTTTGAATTAAATTTATTGTTTTCGAGTACGAAAAAAATATTATTATTTTCTTAAAATTTTAAATTACATAAAAATTTATTCTATTATCAGTATTTTTTTAGTTTTTAGTTCCTTGATATTAAATAAAAGTTAAAGTGTATTACGAAAGATTATTATGAATAATTTTAAGTAAAAAGAATAACATGGATTATTTATTAATTTTAATTTAATTAATTAAAATATTAAATGACATGTCTTATCAAAATAAAAGGTATTTTATTTTTGAAAAATAGATAGAAAAATCAATAAATTGGAGCTTTATAGGTGCGTCATGTGGCAAAAACTATTTTCTTTTATTATAAGATGTAGATATTGATATATAAGTAGATATAGATATAGATGTTTATATTATATTTTTAATTTCTTCATCATTCAAAGTTTTAAAAATGATAATAATTCCTTATATTTTTATAACTTTGAAAAGAAATTTTTTTCCCGAATATGAAAAAAAGATTATTATTTTATTAAATTTTTATTTTTTCTAACTTATAAAATTATTTATTTTATTTCAAGGATTATACATAAAAATTTGTTCTATTATTAGTATTTTTAAATTTTAGTTTTTTGATATTTAGAAAAAGTTAATTGTATTCAAAAGATATGTTTAAATTATTTTAGGTAAATAGTATAATAAAGATTATTTATTAATTTTAATTTAATTAATTAAATGGTACGTGTTACCAAAATAAGAGTTATCTTATTTTAGAAAAAAAAGCGGGAAAATTATTGATCTTACGTGGATATAACACCTAGCTTTTATTTGTATTTTTTATTTTAAGTATTTTGAGCAATTTGCGTAAATGATGTAATTTTGAGATTTTGTATAAATAGGAGTTGGGTGCTCCATTTTCACACTTTTGCAAAACCCGTCTAGCATTTCCAGAGCTCCTCTCTCTAGAACCCGAACTTCTCTCTAGTTTTTCTCCCAAACCGACCGGCCAAATCTCGAGTTCTATACGTCATCGGAAAGATCTCGAAGAGTACTACGTGAATCTCCTATTGCATGTACGATTTCATACGGATTTGAGGTAAGAATCGATCTTTTCTTTTTCTGCATTTTCGGTTTTGAAGATATGAGATTCGAGTCTATCATTTACAGGTGATTTAAAGCTAATTTCGCATGGGTTTTACTAGAATATGATAGATTATGTATAATATAATCAAACCGAGGCTTGTTGCTTAGTTTATTTGTGATTTTAGGCTTGAAAATGCATGTGTAAAGTTGTAGCTTATGAACAAACTCGAGAATACGTAGAACAGACTCGAAAATAGATAGAACAGGCTCGAATAGGGCTAGATTCGAATCATAGATTCGAATCTAACCACCAGATTCGAGATGGCCTTCGAGTTTAACCCCATATTCGAGATTGCCTTCGAATCTAACTTCAGATTCGAATGAGGCTTCGAATCTAATCCCCTGTTCGAGTCTGGCTTCGAGTTTGATACACAGATTCGAATCTGACTTCGAGTCTGATGCTCAGATTCGAATCTAGCCCCTAAATTTCGAATTTTAATTAATAAAATTTACGAACAACGCATAAATTAGCAAAATAAATAGCAAAATATTTAGCTAGAAGTTATGGCTTAGAGATGTTGGAATATTGAGCTAGCAATATTAATTTAGCACATGTTCTGTAATATGGAACTTCAGATATTATACATAAGCCGTTTAGCCCAGTTGCGAGTCAAAGCCAGTGCCAGAATATATTAAAAGCCTAGATAAGCAAGAGCAAGCGTTATAAAGCAATTTAAAGCGTAAATAAGCCCGAGCAAGTATTTCAGAGCGTTTCAAAGCATTTTCAGTACTGTGAGTAACAGTTATTCTTGTTTACATGTTTTATATGAAATTGAGACATAAATTGCTTCTATGTGACTTCTTTGGAATTCAATAGACTTTTGTGAGTGAAGGCGAACACTGTGGTACAGGTGATGCCCAGCTTAGCCGGATCTTACATTTGATCTATTAATATGCATATTTATCTGCTATCTGTTTATTGTTCTGCATACTATACAGCAAACCTTGTGTTAGCGTTTCTTTGTGCATCTCATAAGCATTATATTTAGCGAGCAAGCAATTCTGATGTTCACCACTATCCCTTGAGCATTATACGGGTAGCTAGCCCCGTATCACAGATTGATCATCTGTCAGCGGTAAACCCATAGTGGTGGCATCTCCGTTCTGCGTGAAATGTCTCAATTGTGCAGCGTTCTTTCTGGGTATTAAGCAAATGAGCAAGCAAGCAAGCAAGCATAACAGCCTTTTTAGGCACTTTCGCCTCATATTTTACATGCATTCATGAATATCTGTTTACTCACTAAGCATTAGCTTACAGTTGCTATTCACAATTTTTACAGGAAAAGGTAAAGAACAAGCTGGACCTTCTGCTTAGGTCTATTATCTGATCTGCCCAGAGGACTTAGCTCATTTTCAGCTTGTGGTATAGCTTATAATGCCTTGGGTTTTGGGTAGTTGCTTTTATTTATGTTATGATGTTTTTAGCAACTTAGTACTGTAACCTTGAAGCATGTGTAGTGCAAGACTTATTGTAATATTTTATTTAGCTTTTTGTATTTATTATTATTCCTGGGATAAGCAAGCGTGTTTTGAAGCAAGGATGTGACATGGATTTGGCTATGAAAATCAAAAGAAATGAATAAAGCCTAATTACACCAAATACCACTGGCAGTCTACCAGTCGTAAATAGTACAGCTTGAAGCTGACCTCAGGAATTATCGAACACAGGAAACGGCGAATAGAATCGAGATACCGATACTTGGATTGTCACTAATATCTAGCCATCTAGAAAGGATGTTGATGATTATAATCCTAAATATTTAAACTATCCAGCTGATTACTAAAGATTATAAACTATAAAACTAAAACACGAAAATATCAGATATATTTAAAGCAACACTCACTTGGATACGTCTTTTAGGATTAATGGAGTAAAAATGTATAAAAAAACACTTAAGATGTTTTTGGTCAAAGAAAAGTAAGTTAAAATTAAATCCAACTATTTTAATCTTTTAAGTTCAAGAGTTTGAAACTTTGATGTAAAACCGATTCATGGACATATTTTATTAATTTCAGAAAATCAAGTATGAAGTTCTCCAGTATTCCCCAATTTCTTAAAATCAACAGAAAATGTCTTTTACGATTAATTAAGTCAACTAAATCTAGCTTTTAGAGAATAAAACTGTCTACACGTCAAACGCTCGAAAATAACTCTAAATATTCAATTTAGCCGCATAAACATTAATCAAGTCTAAGGAAATCAAAGATTAAACTAATCCTATAATCAAAATATTGCTAAGGATTTATTTACATACAATGATTTCACAATTTATTAATTAGCCACTATATCATAATCACAATAATTCTATAAATAACAACCAACTAATAAATCACATAAATTTGGTTAAGTTTATAAAAATCTGAATTTATAATCAACAATCATTATCACAATAATGCTAGTAAATCAACTATAACACTGATTTTACCAATATTAATCGTATGAATAAAAAATACATCAATGAATCAAACACTTTTCAACCAAAACCATCAAATACTCCACTAATCCATGTAAAAACATAAATAAGCAAGTGTTTAACTAAACTACTCACTAATCATAATAAAAAACAGTAAAATAAACGAACTCTATGCTAAACATCATCATTACAGAAAGTAAATCGGAAAGAGTGTACCAAAAACCAGATGATAATCGAAATACAACCGCAACCGAATGGTTGAATCCACTCCAATAGTCGAATGATTAACTACACCAACCTAAACTAAGCTAAAATATGAAATCTATCGAACACCTACTAATCGCACCGTTAACTATGTGTGAAAGTTCGTCTAAAAATAGCTTAATAAAAAATGAAACAGCTGCTGACTTTTATATATTCTTGAGATCGCGGCCGCGCTTGGCCATCGCGGTCGCGATTGAAGAACATGGGCGCGATCCTTTGATCGCTGGAAAGCGCGACCACGCTCTTGTGGTCGCGATCGCGATCCGGGCAGCAGGTCAAAGTCAACCCCAAATCCAAGGAAGTCCGACTCAAACCGTAAATTTGACGCTTTTGCTCCAATATCTGTTGTTTTGTCAATCTGGCAACCTTCAAACTGTAAAATACAAAAGTAAACCAATAAGCACCGTATTTAAACAATTCGAGGCAAAATAACCCAAATCCGAGGCAAAATAAGACGGAAAATTATGTACAAAATACGTTATAACAAATAACCCCACACTTGAGCGTTGCTTGTCCTCAAGCAAACCTGCTCAAAAATATCCTAAGCTAAGCACCATCCTAAATGCCTCTCTCAATTATATCGCGCAAATAGACTCTAAAGCAATAAAGATTTGTAAAAGAATGCATTTGAACTAACAATCGCAAGAAAGAGCTATCTAAACCAAGAGACGCAAAAACTATGAAATAACATGTTAGATACTTTCAAACCTAACAGCATGAACTAACACCTCACAAGGATTTCACTCAACACTCATACGTGTATAGGCTAATGTGTATATATGCACAAACATCCACTAGGTGCCAAAAATGTCAACAATATAGGCATAGGCTTGAAAGTAAATCACATCTCCATCACATGTAATGAAAACTCAGCACATAAAAGACTTATGGGATGTAAGGTGGCTAAGGCTAAGGGTGTGGATAATATGGGAAAAAAGTGGGAGAAAACAAAAGAAACGGAACCGATTTGATAAAAGAGACAACAACTAAACATAACTAGAAATAACAACAATGTGTAAAACAAGAACAAGAATAACAAAAATAAAACTAAAATCTAAACATATATATAGAGCTGAAGCATCCCTCAACTGTACAACTGATAAAAAATCAACGTAATGCTAAGGAATTTATTATTTATTATTTCTTTTCTCTTTCTTTTCTCCTTTTCTTCTTTTCTTTTCTTTTTCTATATTTTTTTATTTCTTTTCTTTCTTTCTGCTTTTCTCAGAATAATATCATTGGATTCTAAGACCATATCAGCTGTCATGACCGACGCTCAAAAACTACTGTCAATACATAACTAGAATCGGTGCTCAACGATTCAGATAAACAAAGATCGTATGAAAAAGCAACAGGGAACACCATAAAGCTAACATACTCTCAAAACTCTCAGATATATGCAATAACGCTCAAATATGAAGAAAAAAAAACTAAAATAAACAAAAACAGACAAAACTACTGTTGCTTCTCAAATAGATCCCGAATAAGGGTAAAAGAAAGCAAAAAGGCTATAAATGGCTCATAATGTGGCTGTCACCGAAATGAAAGGTAAAAATGCTCAAAGGGGCTACTAAGGGAAATAAAAGGGTGAAAAATGAACAAAAGAAAGCTAAAAATGGGATATCCTAAAGCTGCCTCTATAGTTGTGCCAAATTTTCAAAAATTGTGATTTTGACATGTATTTAAATTCAAGTTCTACTTCTATTGACATGTTGTTTCGGCTAAAAAAATTCACAACATGTCATCAAAACGTCTCTCATTATTCAACAAGCACAAGTATGGAAATGAGCGATAAATAAGAACAGAAAAACTCCTTGAATCGCTGAATGCTGCCAGGCGGATCTAGACTGATGAAGCTGAACTGAGTGCCAGCAAACATCGTTGCCATGGTCAAGCCTCGACTGATCACAACCACAACAACCACAAGATACATTAGCAATCATAACATAAATAACAAACAAAAAATGCGAAATATATACATCCCAAATAAAAAGTGCGATAATGTAAATTAGTACATGCCAATAAATACAAATAAAAATAAAAAATACGAATATCCTTGCTGCTAAAAATCACTACTCTGGAGGCGGAGAAGGCTGCCTGGCCGCAAGAGGATCTCGACTGTGAATAATGCACAAACAGCGGACAGGACGGCGCTCTGGAGACAGCTAAGGCTTTGGAGAAGGACTCCGTGGACGGGTCTGCGAGATGGAAGCACCGGGCTGAGAGGAAGGAGACTGGATAAACATGTTTGTATGAAATGGCTCAGACTCGGTAGGGGATCGGTGAGGCTGGGCTGTGGTCGTGGTGGCGGGGGTAGGGATAATGGGGGTGTCAAAAGGAAGGGTAGGGGGAAATGAAGAAGAAGAAGGAAAAGAATACTAGAAAGGAGGGGGAATGGGGACAGAGGGAGAGGAAAGAGGGGCGGGGCTAGGAATAGTGGTGGAAGGGGCGTAGATAATGGAAGGGGTGGGAAGGAGACAGCGACGGGGAGGGAGAGGGGGAGGGAGATGATGGGCGGTGGAATGGGCGGAAGAAGTGATATAACTATGCAACGCATCTATCTCAGCAACGAGACCCAAAAGGATACCCCGCTGAGTAAAAGAAGTAGACTCGTCAACCACTATAGGGTAAACAATGGGGGGCAAGGTGGAAGTGGAAGGCTGGGTGGTGAAAGAAGGGGGAGGCTGGGTAGGTAAGGGGGCGGAAGAGGAAGGGGGAGGCTGGGGTGAAGGAATATGCAGAGTTACCGGGTTTGCTTGCTCAATCTCTGCCTCGCCACCCTGGGGCTCCATCTCATGCTCCTCTACGACGTTGGGATTAACCCAACCCAGGAGATGTCGACGATCGCGTGTGAGCATACTCATCGTCGCTAGAGTCTTAGTCCCGAACCTCATCCTCTGAGCAGCTGGGACAACCGTCAGCTCCTAATCTATAACAGCATCAGCAAAAACCCCAAGATTATGCGCCAGTCTCATGATGTACATGCCTCCGACCAACAGGCTGGACGCTACACGTCCGCAGGCACCCACAAAAACAGAGCTAACCAAAAGGCAAACTGTATCATACAGTCAAGGTCAAGCATCCTACTCAGCATCGTTAGGTCCCGATGAGAAACCGTGCCCGGCTCCCGATGGTAGGATATGCTAGTCGCTAATATCTTATAAACAATACGATGCACCGGGTCCCGGTAGGCCGTAGCCTTCGAGCTATGGGAATCATAAGCTCCCGGTGCAAGCGTACTCCAAAAAGCCGCCTCGGAGAAACCCTCCGGTGGCCCTCTAACCACCGCAGCAAACGCGGAGTCACCCACCTCTACTGCCGTGTACATACCCGAGAGTACCCCCAACTGTCCGAGGGAGATCCGACGCTCCACACCGCCTAAATGAAAACTCATCGACGCTGAGGCTGGATAAAAAATTGTGTCGTCGAATGAAAATGTTGTCAAAAACTCCAAAGTGAGCTCTCTGTAGACCAGCTCGATGTCTTGCAAATGCAGGAAAGCAGGCGGCCGCGAATCACTGATCAGAGGGTGAGCCAAAATACCTCGCAGCCAGGCAGCAATGTCCAGTGCCTTCATCGCTGTCCAGGTGACACACGAGGCTGGAACCATCTTTTCTTTTGGAGAAGAAGAAGCTTCGCCTTATCCTTCGGGTCCTCAAAGACAATAAATCGATGAGACCCCTCAGGAGGGCGACGACCACCGTCACTACCACCAGGAGGAGGCGGCGGCGGGGGAGCAGCAACAGCAGCCATGGAAATCTGCACAAAAATAAAGGAGAATAAAACGAATAAACTATGCACGCCAACACAAATATAAAGAAGAAAAACTACGACTCCTATATACAATATCCTGAAAAAGTTAAACTAAGAAATCCTAGAGAATAAACTAAAATAAATAAACAAAATGAAAGAAAGAATGAAAATAAACAAAAATGCTAAACAAGAACCTATGAAAACCTAAACAAAAACGAAGGAAATAAAAAAACTAAATAAGACTAAAAAAACTAAATATAAGCCTAAATAAATGCTAAGGAAACTAAATAAAATAAAAGAACTAAAATATAAAACTAAAAGAAAATAAAATAAAAACCTAAGCAAAAAAATAACTAAAACTAAAATAAAAATAAAAAGTAAAATACTAAACTAAAAACTTAAAACAAAGGAAAATACTACACTACAAATACTAAACGAAACTAAAATACTAAAGCTAATCTAACAATAAACTAAAATGCTAAACTATAAATAAAACTATCATACTAAACTAAACTGAAAATACTAAAAATAAAACTAAAAACTAAAGCAAAAACTGGAAACTAAAAATACTAAACTAACCTAAAAATTACTAAAATAAACAAAAACTAAAATAAAACTTAAAAGAAAAGGAGAACTAAATAAAAGAAACAAAGAAAAACTAAACTAAAAGATAAAACTAAAAGGAACATACAAATCTAAGTACTGAAAATAAAACTAAAAACTAAAAACTAAACTGAAAACTAAAAACATACTAAAAGACTAAGCTAAAAACTAAAAATAAATACTAAATGAAAAATATAAAATTAACCTAAAAATTCCAAACTAAAACTACTAAACTAAAACGAAAAACTAAAAAGACTAAAAGAAGAAAAACTAAAAGCTAAACTAGAAGAAACTTAAAATAATAAATTAAAACAAAACTTTCTAAAAACTAAAAAAAAAAAAAATACTAACATAATACTAAAAAGGACAGGAAATAAAAAAAAGACACAAATAAAAAACCAAACGAGTAAACTACATTTTTTTTTTCATTCGATCGCAGATAAAAAACCAAACGAGTAAACTACATTTAATCTAAACAGTCCAGTTAATAACAAAACCAGAGAATAAATCTCTAATTTTCAGCCTATGAACTAAACCATTTCAATTATTACCCCACACTCATGTGAGACCCAAGATTTCTCAAAGGTCTTAAGTCTAGGCCCAGTAGCAATGCAATATCAATCAGTAAACTAAGATAAAATTAACAGTTGTGGAAATAAAGTTAATTACAAACAGAGACAGAATTTAAGTAGCAAGGTACAAACACCTAGACTATTACATCAAATCACATAATATAAACTAGACCCGAACCCCAAAGCTCTATTATCAGCCAAATACGAAGGTGTTGAAATAGGTTCTAAAGCACTTCAAGCTCTTTCAGATTCCTGACCTATGAACTAGGTCCAGCCAATCCTTTGCCTTTACCTGAAAAAATAATGCAACAACGAGGTAAACTTATTTGCTTAGTGAGAATGTAGAATTTCACATTTTAACATGCAATTATGAACGCGAAAGCACATGCACTGCACTCGGCTCATGCACGGCTCAGCTCTATATGCACTGCACTAGGCTCATGCACAGCTCAATCTCGAAGGGACATTGGCCAATTAATGCTCTTTTGATGCGCGACTTTGCTCAGCTCCCAGTTATAAAACTGTTGTTGCTCTTGAGACTTTTAGACAAATTCATAAGGAAGGCTCGGATGATGATAAATCCATACACACGCATCATTAGTGGGGATCAGCCACGTACTGGGCTAGCTACCAGTAAAAGCTCTATATGGATATCATCGGAATGCTCAGCTCTAGCTACCCTCTGTGCTTTCATCACGTAAATCAGCACATCATAAGCCTAACATTAACCCAACACTGAGCAATAGTGATGGAGTTAAGCTTAACAATCAAATGACTCGTCAAAGAATCGAATCTAGAAGAAGAAATACTCAGCTCAACAAATCATAGTAAATATACTATGACAATATATCAATAAGCTCAAGATCAGAATGCCAAATAAATCAGAATCATGCAACAAAAGTCTCAATTCACATAATATACAGTTAAAGTGAAATCTACAACTCACCGTTGTTGATTATTTTGCACTTTCACTTTCTGGCTCTAGCTCTGTTACTCACAATCTGTAGTGGATAAGAACCACTATCTGACTTTTATCAGACTTACAGACGCTTGCCATTTTGCTATAGCCTTCACTGATGCTCTTTATATGTCTTTTAGCTTCTCTTGTTGCTCAATCTGTTAATCATATCATGTCTGATATTTATTAGTCTTTGAATCATTTGAATAATAAATTCAGTATTCGTTCTGGGTCTTTAATCTCAAAGGCTCATATCTTGATTATATTAAAATCAATATGACCATCAATCTCATTAGGATCTTTCATTCAAGGTTCAATGTTTATAATTGCCATATATGACTTATAAGCATTTTTGTCCTTTTTTCATGGACATGTGTGACTTTATTAAGTCTTTATTGGCTTTCGTATGCTCATTTTGAATCTACATTAAAACATACAAGATCATTTAATGAACTTATTTGATAATTAAATGTCCCCATATTTGTATGTATTTTGACTTAAATATGTATGCTTGATCATGGTACTATATTTTATAAAATAAGAACATAATATGCTTTCAATTGGATTTTATAATCCAATTATCATACGCGTATGTCAAATTATCTCATTGATCATATATTTGAATATCATTCAAATGTTATGAATTATTAGCCTTGTGTTTATTAAATATAAACATATGTTTTGCTATTAATCATTCATATAAATTTCTAAGTCTTTATTGCTTATTAGATTATTACGCTTATGTGCTCTTTATATGTTCTTTAATGCTATTTTTATGAATTTATGTCAGTATAATTGCTGCACATTAAGGAATTCTGCTGGACACACTTCAACACACACAAATGCACCTTTAGAGTATATATATGTATATAACTTAATGCTGCCCCCCCCCCCCCCTCCCCTAATGTTTATGAATTATACATACAAACACATATAGGAGACTTTGTTTTATATGGCCGAAAAGGCTGTTGTCCTGTTTTCATTTGGACAGATTTATACATGTTTCTGTCACACCCTCTGCACATACTATGCATCGCACACACACACATATTGCTGCTGTCTTACTTTACACACTCTGCTTAATTCTGCACACACACATACTCTTTATATGTTAAGAAAAGGAATTGAAAGCAGTCTTTTTGGGACAGCATACTTTAATACACATACATACATCTACCGATATGTATATATATATATATATATATATATATATATATATATATATATATATATATATATATATATATAGCTGTTTCTTTCTGTTTTTCGCAACCCACAGATCACACAAAAAGGGGAAAAAAGGTGCTGTGTATGATTTTGGTTTTGAAAAGATTACCGAAACCTCAAAGGTTTCGGTATTGATTGCTGGGTCTCGGTACTGTGAGTGTTTCGGTGGTGGTTTCAGGCTTCTGCACTTCTCAGTAGCCAAGGGTCTCGGTAGTTTTGATGTTACCGAAACCATCCAAGGTTTCGGTATTATACATGTCTTGGTGGTGGTCTCTGTAATGGTTCATGGTTTCGGTATTACAATTTGAGTTCAAGTAGATTTCAGAATTACTCAGGTGGTCTCGGTTGAGAGTGTTTCGATTGGTTTCGGTAATGAGTATACCGAAACCTTATGGTTTCGGTACCCCCCTTGTGGTTTTGGTATCACATATAAGGTTTCGGTGGTTTTGATGGGGTTTCAGTAATGAGCATATGGTTTCGGTTCATGCAAAACATACACATGCACACACATCTCTGCACTTTTATGTTTCTGTTTTCAATTTATCACAGCAGCAAAATCAACATAACACCAAATAAAGTTTGTGTAATGCTTCTTTATGATGGATAAACACACAATATAGACATGCATGGGTTTACTTTGAAGTTATAAACTTATACAAATTTTCCCAAGAAATCGTGGGTATTCATCTCACATTCAAGAACAATTAAGAGTGAAATTTACCTTGATTCTTGTATGATGTAGTTGTTTGATGCTAAATTGATGATATAAAACTTAAATCCTTGACTTTTGTTGCAAGACTTTGTGAATTGGGAAGAAGAAGAAAGAACCGTAGGTTTTGTTCTTAGAGTGAGAGATGCATCAATTTCTTTTCTTTGCAAAATGAGCAGGTGAGGCATTTTGAGGGTTTTTATTTGCTAACATTTTCTTTATTTTACAATTTGGTCCTTAAAGTTGTATTCCTTTTAATTATAACAAACTCATAATTTAACCCTTTATACTTAATTATGACTTTTATTAACTAAATTACAATTTATTACTTGTTTTATAAATTTATATTTTAAATCTCTTAAAATAATTATCATTTAGCTTATAGTTAACGTTAAGCTTTGTTAATGATCGTTGATTAAGTTTAGGTTGTTACAACTCACTTGAAAATAAAACTTTTAAATTGATTAAGACTTTAACGCTTTTATTGCGACTACAAATTCAGCTTAAATTCAATGATAATTAAGACTAGAATTGAAATAAAATGCATGTGACATTTGCTAAGCAATTATGATAAAATTAAAGCTCAACGCATCTCAAAAAACTAGAATAGCTAAATGAAAAATGCAAGAGAATATATGAAATGCAATTCAACTAAAAAGATGAACTAACTAAATGCAAAATCCTAAGACTTCGAAAACTCAGATTTGAGTTTTAAAAAGTCAAACTGACTTCACAAATTTGTTAAATTTAGAAAACTAAAACCTTAAATATCGAAAGAAAAAACCAAGTGACTCAAAGGCGATATAATTATGCATTATTTAAGCTAAGCAGTAAGAGAAATTAAGCAAACGAAACGCAAGTAGTTAAGAAATAAAGAAGGCTAACACTTAAAAAGTCAAACAGACAATGCAAGACATGAAATCAAGCATTTATGCTTTAAAAACAAGGCCTCTAACATCAATCATGCAATCGAAAGATACATAATCAACGCAATGTAGACTTATTTAACCTAAAAACAATCAAACGCATAAAATAAGAATGCAATTAGATCAATCATATAAAGACTTCAACTTATGAATCATGCAAAAGTAAAAGAAACAAACTAACTGTAACTGCAAAATAAAGTAATTATTATTTGTCGGGGTGCCTCCTGCAAGCGCTAGAATGCATGCTCGAGCCTCCAGCTAGACTCGGCCCCAAGATAATCAAACAGAGAAAGGGGCCAGGCTAATAGTAGCCACACAAACATGCTCGACAGATGCATCAATATAAAGCTTAAGTCAGTGTCCATTTACTTTAAAGTTTCCCGATGGATGTTCTAACTCTACTGTCCAATATGGGAACACTTGGGAAACAGTAAATGGACCCGACCATTGAGAGTTCAACTTACCAGGAAACAGCTTGCCCACACTGAAATCCTTGCTTGTGATCCTCTCATCATGCCTTCTCTTCACCCTCGCCATACAGATAGACTCATTCGTGTAAGCTTCCTCTCGCAACTCATCCAATTCGTTCAGCTGCAGCTTAATTTCATCACCTACACTCGACAAATCAAGATTAGACCAACATAAAGCCCAATATGTCCTATGCCCTAGCTCGATTGGGAGGTGACACGCTTTGCCATAAACTAGCCTATAGGGTTGATCGATGCATTTTACATTAATGTTTTCATGCTTAATTACATGTAAATGCATCTCTTTCGTAGAATATAAGCTACTTTCATAAGTATTTTGTTTGAATTAGGTGATGGAAGCAAATGGCTAAAATTGGTGTTGTTTGGAGTGAAAAGGCTGGAAAAGAAGCAGCGGATCAATCTGCCAAAAGGCGATCAATCTGTCCGAGATCAGAAAGTTTCAGAAGAATGTGAGAGCTTCATCGGACTAATCCGCCCAAAACCCCATCAGTCTGTTCGAACGGAATCTTTCAAAAAGAATGGATAAACATCAATTGATTCCGTTAGGGTTTGAAGAAATCTATAAATAAGGAGGCCATAGAACGTCCAAAACACATCTCACACACATCCAAAGCCTCTCTTTCACCCCCATCACTCGCTGGAACACCGTTTAACACCGAATCAACGCCAAGATCACCTCCTCTTCAACCATTCGGCAATCCAACGCCTTGAAGATCTCTTCACTAATCAAGATGCAATCTTTGAAGGCTATGGAAGGCTAATCTTATCACGGTTACTTCTGGGGATAATCAATAGTGAAGTTTTTATATTTTGTCAAGTAGTTTTGTTATATAACATTTATACATTCCATGTGCTTTTCATTAGTTAATCATACGATTGTGTTTTTGTGTTCATGCTTTTATTGTTGATTATCATAAGACGAGTTATTGCAATCATATCGTTGGTGCCGAGCTCAAACTAGAATAGGAGTTAAGACGAGTGATGATGAAAACATAATTCGTGCCCAAGATATATTAATAATATTGCAAATAGGTCATGTCTATGTGATCTTGAGTATAACCTCATGAAAGATAGAATATAATTACTTTTCTATGTGATAAAACCCAGAAGTAATCCATCCATTCATATAATCACAACCTAAGCATTTGGTGTTATTGTGTTCCAAAGTCTTTCTAGTTAGTGATTCATGTTTATGTTTGCATTTATTTATTAATGTTCATCGTTAAGTTTCATTATTCGCTCAAGTAAAGTGTTTAGATTTGTATTTTCGCTGCAACTATAACCACATGTTCCTCGTGGATACGATCCCTCTTATCCTAACTACTTAGGTTATTTGGAGTTTATTTTTGACGAGTGACGACATCTCGATCAAATTTTGGCGCCGTTGCCAGGGAACTAGTGCGCTTATAGGAAAGCGATTTTGTTTGTTTTAATTTTTTTTAGTATTAAATTAAAAAAATCCAAAAATATTAGTTTTTATCTTTCTTAGAATTAGCTTACTTGCTTTTGCTTTCTTTATTTTCTTGTTTTCAGGTTATATATCATTGCATGCACACACGTCATTGTGGACGTGATTCCCCACTATAATACGCACCAGAGTTGGAGAGAACAGTTCGTAGTATTCGTAAATCATTGAAGGAGCAAGGAGAATCTAAAACGAAGCGACAAGGACCATTGTTCCCTGAAGAAAAGCCTCTGGACGAAGGAACATCGACTAGTGCTAGAATGGAAGATCGAAACGATAACATAATAGGCCCTCAAGGACGTCCAGTTGCATCTTATTTCCAGCCGGATACTTATGATGATCCGTCACCCATAGTTTATCCGGAAGGAGATAATCTGACTATAGATATTCGACCCCAAGTTGTGAGTAATTTACCAATCTATAAGGGTACTGCTAGTGAGGAACCATATCAACACCTCTACGAATTTCTCAGAATGTGCGATCTCAATCAAATCAGAGGTATGACAAGGAATGATCTCAGGTTACGCCTTTTCCCTTTTTCTTTAAAAGATAGAGCAAGTCAATGGTTTGCATCACTTCCCGCAGGTAGCATTACTACGTGGGATGATATGCAAAAACAATCTCTACATGAGTACTATCCCATCAGTAAAACTAGTGAGATTCGAAAACAAATTAATGATCTTTCACAATTACACGACGAAGAATTTCATGAAGCATTTGATCGTCTCAAAGAAATGCTACGATCATGCCCGCATCATGCTATTCCTTGTTGGCAATTAGTGAAAACGTTTGTTGATGGGGTAGATGTTTTTAGCAGACAAATGATTAATGCTGCTAGTGAAGGTGGTTTCTTAAGTCGAGAGGGTGAGGATGCTTGGAGATTATTAGAAACATTATATGAGGATTTAAAAACTCAAGCCTCATCCACTTGACGGAAGTCTGCTACCACACTTCATGCTTCTTCAAGGTTAGATCTAACCTGGAAAAATGAAGTTAATACATCTATATCTGATACTCATAAGAAGCTTGACTTCATAATTCAAAGTTTGGGGAAAGGTAGTGCTTCTGTCTTGCAGGTACAAGAGTCGTGCTCATTATGTGGAGACCCGTCCAACAAAGGGGATGATTGTCTTCAATTCAATGCTCCATTGAATGAACAAGTCAACGAGACACAAGGATTCCAACGAAAGTATGATCCATACTCTAATACCTATAATCCGGGGTGGAGAGATCATCCAAACTTTCGTTGGAAGAATGATGAGCATTATAATGCTAAGCCACGATACGATGGGGGTAGTTCCGCTAATCAAAACCGACAGCAATACCAACAAAGGCCACAACAACAGTATCATGGCCAAAGTTCAGATCAAAGCGGGAATCAAGGTAGAGGAGATGAGAATAGTACTGATCAAAAGCTTGATAAGATCATGGAGTTCTTAACATCCCTTGATAAGAAGACGACCCAAACACATCAAGAAACTAGTGCAAATTCCAAATCTATTGCAGCACTGGAGAAACAAATGGGTCAACTGGCAGAGAAACTGAGTAAAAGGGATGAGGGAAGCCTTCCGAGCACCACAACAGTGAATCCTTCACATCAGCGAGCCGGTAAGGAACAACTGAATGAGGTAATCACTTTACATAGCGGTAATAAAGTGGATAACAAGGTACATATGCCTAGTCCTAATGATACTGATGATGATTGTGAAGTAGTATATGAAGAACCTAAGCCAACAGAAAAACAAGATAAAAAGAAGGACAAAGAATGCGATAAAGTGGCACCTAAAGTTGGGGAGGGGGGTACAAGTTCTTCTCTAGTACCCTTCCCTTCAGCTTTAGAAAAATCGGCTTCCTTTCCATTCGGGAAGAGAGGACCAAAGGCTGAAGATATGTGGAAAATATTCAATCAAGTTAAAGTCAATGTTCCCCTTATCAAATTGATACAACAAGTTCCGTCATATGCTAAATTTTTTAAAAGATTTATGCATTCAAAAGTACAAACTTCAAGCTTCAATGTCGAAGAAAATTGAGTTGACGGAACATGCTAGTGCCATTTTATTGAATTCTTTGCAACCTAAACTCAAAGATCCTGGAACGCCTTTGATATCAATCACAATGGGAAACATTCAAATAAAAAAGGCGCTTCTTGATTTAGGAGCTAGTGTAAATATACTCCCAGGGAATGTGTTTGATAGATATGATCTTGGTATGCTACAACAAACTGATGTAATTTTACAGTTAGCAGACCGATCTACTAAAATTCCTCGGGGTGTGTTGGCTGATGTGATTGTTAAAGTAGAGGATTTTTATTATCCTGTTGACTTTTTGGTTTTAGATACATAGACTACAGTTAAAGATTGTCAACCTACAATCATCTTAGGTCGCCCTTTCTTAGCAACAGTGAATGCACAAATTAATTGTCGATCAGGGGCAATGGACATCACTTTTGGTAATAGGAAGATGAGGTTAAATGTCTTTAATTCTTTGATAAATGCACCAATGGAGGAGTGAGTGTTATATGGTAGATACTGTTGATGATATCGTACACACATTTATGCCATGTATGCTTACTGATGATGCTTTGGAGCATTACTTTGTTTTGACAGGGATGACCTTGCAGACTTAAAAGAGGTTCAGGTGATCCATAAGGCAGTGATGAGCTCATTTGAGAAAAAACAACCTCCATGGACGCACAAAGTCGAGTCACTTCCACTCAACTTCAATCCACCATTGAAACCATCTCTGGAGGATCCTCCTAACTCGGAACTCAAAACTCTCCCTTCTCATCGTAAGTATGCTTTCCTTGGACCAAATTCAACCTTACGTATTATAATTTCTTCTGATCTTACAGGACCACAGGATGAGGAGCTAATGAAAGTGCTTTCAAAGGACAAAGCAGCAGTTGGATGGACCATTGCAGACCTCAAGGGAATTAGTCCAGCACTCTGCATGCATAGGATTTTGACAGAGCCTGATGCGAAACCATCGCGGGAGACACAACAAAGGTTGAACCCGAATTTACGAGAGGTGGTCAAGAAAGAGGTATTAAAGTGGCTTGATGCAGGCATCATATATCCAATCTCGGATAGTGCCTGGGTTAGCCCAACACAAACGGTTCCTAAGAAGTCAGGTATCACAGTTGTAGAGACTGATAGCGGGGAATAGATTACCACTCTGCCAGTAACCGGTTGGCCTGCTACATTAAAAGATCACTTTCCCCTTCCGTTCATAGACCAAATCATTAAGAAGTTATCAGGTCAGAAATTTTATTGCTTTCTTGATGGGTACTCTGGATACAATCAAATTGCTATCCATCCAGAGGACCAAGAAAAAACGACATTTACATGTCCTTATGGCACATTCGCATTCCGAAGAATGCTATTTGGATTATGTAATGCTCCCGCAACTTTTCAAAGATGTATGATGAGTATTTTTTTCAAATATGGTGGTTGAGTCGTAGAAAATTTTATGGATGATTTTTCCATTTTTGGGGAATCATCTGATGTTTGTCTCGAACAACTAGAGAAGGTTTTAAAATGTTGCACAGAGACTAATCTAGTATTGAGCTGGGAAAAAAGCCATTTTGTGGTTAAAGAAGGGATTGTACTTGGTCACCTAGTCTCTGAGATGGGATTTGAAGTTGATCGAGCCAAAGTGCAAATCATATCCACCCTTCCTCCTCCCACTACGGTTAAAAGCGTTTGCTCTTTCTTGGGACATGCAGGATTTTACAGGCGTTTTATATGGAATTTTAGTGCTATATCTAAACCATTATGTAATTTATTATTAAAAGATGCACCTTTTTCATTTGATGACTCATGTTTACAGGCTTTTATTGAACTAAAGTCGAAGCTTACAAAGCCCCTATTTTACATTCACCAGATTGGTCGCAACTGTTTGAAATAATGTGCGACGCAAGCGATTACGCGGTAGGGGCTGTTTTAGGGCAACGAGTGAATAAAAAACCTGTTGTAATTTACTATGCAAGTAAGGTCTTTTCAGAGGCACATTTGAATTACACCACGACAGAGAAAGAATTACTTGCACTAGTCTTCGCCTTAGACACGTTCCGATCTTACGTTTGGGGTGCCAAAGTAATCATTTATTCAGACCATAGTGCCTTAAGATATCTACTCGAGAAGAAAGATGCCAAGCCTCGTCTAATTAGATGGATTTTTGCTACTTCAAGAGTTTGATTTAGAGATTCGCGACAAGAAAGGCTCTGAAAATGTGGTTCCAGATCACTTATCACGTCTCCCTGTTCATATCAATGATCCAACTGAAGTCATTCATGAGAATTTCCCGATGAGTATTTATTAAATGTTCCTAAACTTCCATGGTATGCTAACATTGTGACTTTCTTTGCTGCAGGAAAAATTCCCGAGCATTGGAGCACACAACAAAGGAAGTACTTTTACTCACAGTTGAAACAGTACATTTGGGAAGAACCAGATCTGTTCAAAATTGGACCAGATCAGATAATTAGGAGATGTGTTCCATATCACGAGCATCATAGTATCCTTTCTCATTGTCATACATTTGCATGTGGAGGGCATTTTAGTGCTAAGAAAACGGGGCATAAAAATTTTGCAATCCGGGTTCTTTTGGCCCTCTATATTTAAAGATGCTCATAATTTTGTTCAAGCATGTACACGATGCCAACAGATAGGGGGAATCTCAAGGAAAGATGAAATGACAATGAACTCAATTTTGGTAGTAGAAATATTTGACGTATGGGGCATCGATTTCATGAGACCATTCCCTACCTCGTTTGGTTTCGTGTACATTTTAGTGGCTGTAGATTATGTGTCAAAATGGATAGAAGCTGAGACCACTAGAACAAATGATCATAGTGTGGTTTGTAAATTTGTTAAAAAGAACATATTTTCAAGGCACGGGATTCCCAAAGCTATCATTAGTGATGGAGGATCCAATTTCAAGAATTGGCAATTTGGAAAGTTACTTAAGAACTACAGAGTTAACCACCGAATAGCCACTCCTTACCACCCACAAACTAGTGGTCAGGTTGAGGTGTCGAATAGGGAAATTAAACGAATTTTAGAAAAAACGGTTCGCCCTGATCGCAAAGATTGGTCTACGCGACTGGACGATGCATTATGGGCGTACCGTACCGCTTTCAAAACCCCTATTGGCATGTCACCATATCGCTTAGTTTATGGAAAGACATGTCATTTACCTGTTGAATTGGAACATCGGGCCATGTGGGCTGTCAAACAGGTAAACATGAATCTTGATGAAGCTGGTGCTGAAAGAAAGTTGCAATTATCAGAACTCGAGGCACTAAGGAATGAGGCATATGAAAGCACACACATCTATAAGGAGAAGACAAAAGCCTTCCATGACAAACACATAGCATGAAAGGTCTTTGTGGAAGGACAACATGTATGGCTTTTTAACTCACGTCTCAAACTTTTTCCAGGAAAACTCAAGTCAAGATGGTCGGGTCCATACAATGTAACTAAGGTCTTCCCGAATGGTGCTATCGAAATTCAACATCTAAACGTAGGAGACCCATTCACTGTTAATGGACATCGACTAAACCATACATCACTATGGATCCTGGTAAAGCTGAGGCTATGGCACTCGAAATGCCACAATATCATGATTAGCACGACAAGAGGTAAGAAGTACGGCTGAAGACTTTAAACTTAGCGCTGTCCGGGAGGCAACCCGTTAAACTTTGTGGGTGTGTTCACTGAAAACCCTCACGAGAATCCACTCGTCCACTAGGGATCACATAGGGGTTTAAAAGGCTTATTGCACGTGCTAAGTGCAATCGCGATCCCTGCGAAAGTGTGGCTTAGTTTTTATTTATATTCTTCTTTAAAAAATTTTGCAAGTTTTTTTTATTGTATTGATTTGTGTTGCAATTCCTTTTTAATTTTGTTTGTGTTTCAAGCCAACTTGTTAATTCAAATCTGAGCTCACAATGATAAGAGTGCATTGAGGACAATGCGATGCTTAAAGTTGGGGAGGGGTTGGAATATAGACTGGTCGAGCTTTCTTGAACATCTTTCCATCTTTTAGTCTCTTTAGGATATAATATGCATGTTGGTTTTTTTTTTTGTGTTTTCTTTACATGCTTTAGTAGGATTAAGATATAGTAAGATTTCCCTAGATAGTATGGAACTCAGTTTTGAATGAATGGTGAAGTAAAAAGTATTTTGAAAGAAAAGTAGCGTCCCAACCTCTCTTGAGTCGGCTGGTGTGGGTCATTTGGCATACATGATGATCCTAATTAGGCCCAAGGTTATGTTCTGTTAGGAAAATACGAAAAAAGGTGGCTTGATAATGGTAAGTGGTGTCCATACTTTTAATTAACGCCTGATGTAAATTAATTGTTGCATGAAGGGTTTGATTAAAAGTGATATTAAGTTGAAAATTTTAAAATCTAATTGAACCGGCGCCCAGGAACCTTAAATTCAGAGCCTATGCAATAAGGGGGAGAAAAGTGAGTTGATAACTTAAGTGTGAAAAATGCCTCAAAAATACCAAGGTGTGGCCTAGTAAGCTCGAGAAACTAAGCTCGAGGGGTGTTCAACACTCAGCTCCCTAAAGCCGATAGGTTTGGGAGCGGCTAGTCGAAATCTCGTTACACGGGCTTGCTAGAAAGTCATGTTCTATCTTGTGTGAAGAAGAAAAGAAAATAAAGAAAAGATGAAAAAGAGGTAATAAATAAAGAAAAGAGGCCAATGAGCCCAAGCATCTTAAGGTCAGCTCTCATTTTTGTAACCTTGAGCGAAAAAGGTCGGATTTAAATAACTGGTGCGTTGGGAATTGCGGGTTTTAAAAATGGATTCTTGGTAGCATTGTTTGTCAAGCATGGAATGTGATGGTTGATGGAGCAGAAAGTTGAAATTAGAATAAGGACCCATTTTCATTTGAAAGTCGGTGATTTCGTTTTTTTCCTAATAGGGATGACGATGGAATCCTAAGCCTGATTATGTCCAGGCCTACCTCGGGACGAGTTAGGAGAAAGTTGGGGAGGTTTGATCGATGCATTTTACATTAATGTTTTCATGCTTAATTTACATGTAAATACATCTCGTTCGTAGAATATAAGCTACTTTCATAAGTATTTTGTTTGAATTAGGTTATGGAAGCAAATGGCTAAAATTGGTGTTGTTTGGAGTGAAAAGGCTGGAAAAGAAGCAGCGGATCTGTAACACCCTGCCCGAACCCGGAAATGCCACGTCAATACAATACACAGGTGGCACATCTCAATAACTCAATCATACACATGTCACAGGATAAGGTGGAATCACTGATAATTTAAAACTTTTATATAAACACTATTACATATAATCCGCTAATTACACAAGCCCAAAAGCTGCTAACATAATTATTACTGATCAGATCATTACACAAAACTAACACAAAGCTTCCCAGATTATTCCCGACCCCAGATCCACAAGCACAGCTACTGGTCCCATCGCTGATACCCTGAACATGGAAGACTCGAATACGTAAGCTCGAAAGCTCGTGAGTACTCGAGGGTTAGACTCTGCACAGAAAACACGTAACACACATACACGTAACACATACACACAACACAAGCTCAATCTCTGTCCCTGGCAATCATCATCTCAATACAGGTATGAACACAAAGCATGAGATCCCAGCCCTGCACAGAATCACTGAAGGGGGACCCTTCCCCAGCTAACGACCGTGTACACCGGTGGTTAGCCACAACCCTGTAGCACGGGCGCGAACCGGCTACAGGCCCTGCCGTGTATACACGCCCCAAGGACTGTTAGGGACAGTCAACCCACACGATAACCCATCGCGAATCACCGTCCGTATGGAACTCATCACGGACCCCCGGACTGGATCTCATCTCATGCACATATATCACATATGTAGGAATAGAATCATACCTGTGGCTCGCATCCCTGTCTCATTCACAAATACACAATATACACATGCACGAACAAGCTACACAACCATGACTCGGAAAACAGTTCCGCGGTTTAGAAAAGAACTCGGGTACTCACCTGGTTATCAACCAGCCCGTCTCAATCCCTAACTCTACGATCTCTGATTCGGCTCACCTCGCGATCGGTTCGTCCCTGCAATCACATGGATCTCAAACAATTAATCTCAATCCCAGTCAACATATATAACCGACTCACAATGAACCCATATCCAACACGGACTCAAACAATCTCAACAGAACCCATGAACTCCAATCAACATATACAACAAACCCAAACACGACCCTTTAAACGAACTGAACTCGACAAACAATCCAAACCGGACCCCAAAACCCAACCGAAACCCAATTTAAAAGCAATCTTAATGAAATCCCGAGAACTCAATCAAAACCCGACCTAAACAACAATATCCCGGAAACCCGACGAATTACGACTCAATAATAGCCCCAACGGTACCCCCAAAACCCAGCCAAACGCGCCCGCTGACCCGACCCAGCAGACCCCGATCGCGCCCGCGCCCTGCAGCTCGCGTCGCGGCCACGCTCGCCTGAGCGCCACCGCGCCCCCCGGCGGTCTGGCTCTCCTTCTTCTTCGCTGATCTGCTGCTGCCTAGGAATAATCAACTCCCAAACTTCGATTTCCAGCAACTTAAACCCATAATATCAACACATATATATAGACTTTTTACGGACTACTCAACCATTTTCCAAGGATTCCCAACATATAGCATGAATTAACCCTAGAATTTAAGCTTTCTTACCTCAATCTTCAAGAACTCAAAAGAGATGGAAGAGAAGATCAAATTCAACACTCAAATATGAAGTAAAGAAGCTTTCTCCCTTGCTGGAAAATCACGAACACACACACTTCACACTTTCTTTTGGTTCCCAAATGAGAAAAGGGGAGAAACAGAAACGCACGTATATGATTTCTCTATTTTCGGCGGGTTCCAACCCATTAACTCGAACCCGATACTCAATTTTCACATTTAATATCCACTTAACCCACTTAAATCCACGAACTCAATTATATAATTTATCCACTAATATTATAACCCGGATACACTTAACTCATAAACCTGACACGTATAATCCACTACTCGGGCTATTATTGGACCCACGCAATAATAATTATTTAAACATCCACTAAAATAATTCCACGCAATTATCTCAAAAATGGGATGTTACAAATCCTCCCCTCTTAAAAAGATTCCGTCCTCGGAATCTACCGCAAGCCAATCGCAAATACACATCTCTAAATTAAATCCCCGAAAGTGTTGACTCACAACTCTCGATATAATTATCAACAACTCTGTTGAATTCGCATTTGAACTCTGAATGTCACAGTCATCACTAATACACGTCTCTACTTCAACTCTCGAAGTAAGTCAATTCCCTCGAATCTTTAACTCAATTAGACAGTCCACTAACAGCTCGGTTATATCCCCTAACTCGCATATCGACAACTGATAAATCCTCTATTAGCAAAGTCTTCTCGTGGCGTCACCTTATAAGCCACCGGATCCACATATTATCTCAATCCATCGATCTTCACTCTCATTCATCACATACTCGCATAGCTCTATATAGGTCATCTATTAACACAACACATAAAGACATCTCCATCGAGTCGCTAAACGCAAATTCATAAACATAATCAAACTCATAAAGAGATTAAATCCACACTCAATGGGCTAATCCACTATCACAACGGAACTCTCAACTCTTTTCACCACAACAGATAAACGCATCTCATAAACGCAATATCATAGATATGGATAGCACACACAAGAGTTTAAATCCACTATCAATATGATAATCCACTAGCACATCACAAACACATTCGCAAGAACTACTCATATAACGCACATAGCCCAACAAGATTAATCCACTAACATAGCACAATTTTGAACTCGAAACCCAGATCACAATAAACCCGAATCTAGCACATTGACTCCACATACACACCCCAAGCATAACGACCCCAATCAGCCCATACACACAATCCCGACCCTCTGTCACTGAATCCCACAATCACAAACACAACAAGGCAATCACACGCAACAGAACACATACACTTATCACAGACATAGCCCAATAACCCGCCCCACAACTGACACACGCTCTAAGCAAGCTCATAAAAGACATACCCGAAATCACATCAGCAGCATCTCGAGCTTCCTCTGCAGTCGCCTGAAAGACCCGACCTCGCGCCCTAGTATCATGACGGCCGGATGACGACGGCTCTACTCTGGCCCCACTAGAACTCGCACCCTGCACCGCTGGTCCCGACTCTGGACAGTCTCGTACTCTGTTCCCCGGTCTCCCACAACGGAAGCACAACGGCTCTGGAACAGTACACGTGGCGGCAGCATGCCCCCGCTGACCGCATCGATAACACCTGGGCACACACGGCCCACTATGGCGACGGTTGCATCTCGGGCACTCCCGATCTCCGGCTGAACTGTCTCCCCTATCGCCTCCCTCTCGAGGCCTCTGCCCTACACTGCTTTGGCTCTGCCCTGTATATCTCGAGCCCTGCCTCTGACTCTGACTATCTGATCGTTGGCTCCGCCCCGGTCCACTCGACCTCCGCTCTCTATCCCTGTCTCTGTCTCTATCTCAATCTCGTCTATCTCTTGAAATCTGTCCCGAACGCCGCTCCCTGGAATCGTCTCTGGAATACCTCCGGTCTCTCGAAGACCGCTCGGGAGTCCTTGCACGTCGGTGCTGAAAGGATGGATCCTCTCTCTGCTTGGCTATCTCCCGCTCCCTTATGCGGGCCATCTCTGACGCTGTGGCGAAGGTAGAGTCTCGTGCATCCCAACGAACTCTCTAACATCAGCTCGCAATCCATCAATGAACGCATCGGCCTTTCGCTGCTCGGTGGCGATGTGATGGGTGGCAAACTGCGAATACTCGTTAAACTGATCCACGTACTGCTGCACCGTCATCTCGCCCTGCTGCAGATGCAAGAACCGACGCTCCATCTCCCGTCTCTCGTCTCTGGGAATATACTGCAGCTCAAACACGGCTCTAAACTGATCCCAGGTCATCGCATAAGCTGCAGAAGATGTCATCGCTGACTCAATAGATTTCCACTACTGGGATGCCCCTCCCCTCAACAAATAATCTGCATACCCCACCATATCTTTCGGCTCCACATGCGCAACTCGAAAAGCAGCCTCTACCTCGCGCTCCCATGCCATAGCCATCCCTGGCTCACCCCCGCCTCTAAACTCTGGCGGATTCCCGGTCATGAAAATCTTGAACGAACCCCCTCGCCGAGACGTAGATGAAGAGGCACCCGTACCCATATCCGGACCACCCCCAACACGTGGTTCCATACCCTGATCCTGTTCCCGGTCCTGCTCTCTCTGCTGCGTGTAAAACTCAGTCAATACCCCCAGAAGCTCTGACTTGCGAATGAACTCGTCCCCTGGCGGCTTACCCGCGCCGGATCCCTCGCCTTGATCTGCCATATCTATCTACACAAACCGAAACAATTGAGAACCATAGATAAACCACCTAGCGTTATACACTAAGCCAGGTTAGTTAATTCCACTAAAATCAATCGCAATGGATCCCCCCACGGATCGAAACAAGGTTTAAGTTAAGCATCCACTAATGACACTCAAACTTCAAACTTGTCTCTGATACCATGCTGTAACACCCTGCCCAAACCCGGAAATGCCACGTCAATACAATACACAGGTGGCACATCTCAATAACTCAATCATACACATGTCACAGGATACGGTGGAATCACTGATAATTTAAAACTTTTATATAAACACTATTACATATAATCTGCTAATTACACAAGCCCAAAAGCTGCTAACATAATTATTACTGATCAGATCATTACACAAAACTAACACGAAGCTTCCCAGATTATTCCCGACCCCAGATCCACAAGCACAGCTACTGGTCCCATCGCTGATACCCTGAACATGGAAGACTCGAATACGTAAGCTTGAAAGCTCGTGAGTACTCGAGGGTTAGACTCTGCACAGAAAACACGTAACACACATACACGTAGCACATACACACAACACAAGCTCAATCTCTGTCCCTGGCAATCAGCATCTCAATACAGGTATGAACACAAAGCAGGAGATCCCAGCCCTGCACAGAATCACTAAAGGGGGACCCTTCCCCAGCTAACGACCGTGTACACCGGTGGTTAGCCACAACCCTGTAGCACGGGCGCGAACCAGCTACAGGCCCTGCCGTGTATACACGCCCCAAGGACTGTTAGGGACAGTCAACCCACACGATAACCCATCGCGAATCACCGTCCGTATGGAACTCATCACGGACCCCCGGACTGGATCTCATCTCATGCACATATATCACATATGTAGGAATAGAATCATACCTGTGGCTCACATCCCTGTCTCATTCACAAATACACAATATACACATGCACGAACAAGCTACACAACCATGACTCGGAAAACAGTTCTGCGGTTTAGAAAAGAACTCGGGTACTCACCTGGTTATCAACCAGCCCGTCTCAATCCCTAACTCTACGATCTCTGATTCGGCTCACCTCGCGATCGGTTCGTCCCTGCAATCACACGAATCTCAAACAATTAATCTCAATCCCAGTCAACATATATAACCGACTCACAATGAACCCATATCCAACACAGACTCAAACAATCTCAACAGAACCCACGAACTCCAATCAACATATACAACAAACCCAAACACGACCCTTTAAACGAACTGAACTCAACAAACAATCCAAACCGGACCCTAAAACCCAACCGAAACCCAATTTAAAAGCAATCTTAATGAAATCCCGAGAACTCAATCAAAACCCGACCCAAACAACAATATCCCGGAAACCCGACGAATTACGACTCAATAATAGCCCCAACGGAACCCCCAAAACCCAGCCAAACGTGCCCGCTGACCCGACCCAGCAGACCCCAATCGCGCCCGCGCCCTGCAGCTCGCGTCGCGGCCACGCTCGCCCGAGCGCCACCGCGCCCCCCGGCGGTCTGGCCCTCCTTCTTCTTCGCTGATCTGCTGCTGCCTAGGAGTAATCAACTCCCAAACTTCGATTTCCAGCAACTTAAACCCATAATATCAACACATATAGACTATTTACGGACTACTCAACCATTTTCCAAGGATTCCCAACATATAGCATGAATTAACCCTAGAATTTAAGCTTTCTTACCTCAATCTTCAAGAACTCAAAAGAGATGGAAGAGAAGATCAAATTCAACACTCAAATATGAAGTAAAGAAGATTTCTCCCTTGCTGGAAAATCACGAACACACACACTTCACACTTTCTTTTGGTTCCCAAATGAGAAAAGGGGAGAAACAGAAACGCACGTATATGATTTCTCTATTTTCGGCGGGTTCCAACCCATTAACCTGAACCCGATACTCAATTTTCACATTTAATATCCACTTAACCCACTTAAATCCACGAACTCAATTATATAATTTATCCACTAAAATTATAACCCGGATACACTAAACTCATAAACCCGACACGTATAATCCACTACACGGGCTATTATTGGACCCACGCAATAATAATTATTTAAACATCCACTAAAATAATTCCACGCAATTATCTCAAAAATGGGATGTTACAGGATCAATCTGCCAAAAGACGATCAATCTGTCCGAGATCAGAAAGTTTCAGAAGAATGTCGGAGCTTCAGCGGCCTAATCAGCCCAAAACCCCATCAGTCTGTTCGAACGGAATCTTTCAAAAAGAATGGATAAACATCAATTGATTCCGTTAGGGTTTGAAGAAATCTATAAATAAGGAGGCCATAGAACGTCCAAAACACATCTCACACACATCCAAAGCCTCTCTTTCACCCCCATCACTCGCCGGAACACCGAATCAACGCCAAGATCACCTCCGCTTCAACCATTCGGCAATCCAACACCTTGAAGATCTCTTCAGTAATCAAGATGCAATCTTTGAAGGCTATGGAAGGCTAATCTCATCACGGTTACTTCTGGGGATAATCAATAGGGAAGTTTTTATATTTTGTCAAGTAGTTTAGTTATATAACATTTATACATTCCATGTGGTTTTCATTAGTTAATCATACGCTTGTGGTTTTGTGTTCATACTTTTATTATTGATTATCGTAAGACGAGTTATTGCAATCATATCGTTCGTGCCGAGCTCAAACTAGAATAGGAGTTAAGACGAGTGATGATGAAAACATAATTCGTGCCCAAGATATGTTAATAATATTGCAAATAGGTCATGTCTATGTGATCTTGAGTATAACCTCATGAAAGATAGAATATAATTACTTTTCTATGTGATAAAACCCAGAAGTAATCCATCCATTCATATAATCACAACCTAAGCATTTGGTGTTATTGTGTTCCAAAGTCTTTCTAGTTAGTGATTCTTGTTTAAGTTTGCATTTATTTATTAATGTTCATCGTTAAGTTTCAATATTCGCTCAAGTAAAGTGTTTAGATTTGTATTTTCGCTACAACTATAACCACATGTTCCTCGTAAATACGATCCCTCTTATCTTAACTACTTAGGTTATTTGGAGTTTATTTTTGACGAGTTGACGACATCTCGATCTAGGGTGTAAGTCTAGTAGCCGTTTTGTGTGCAGTCCTAAATGCCCAAAGCACGTCATCGAGCTTGTCAGCCCATCTACTCCTATGCTCACTTACAATTCTCTCAAATATACGCTTAAGTCCACAATTTGGTCACTTCAGCTTGGCCATTCGTTTGTGGATGATATGGAGTTGCTACTCGGTGAGTAACTCCATATTTCCTCCAAGGCCTTTGAGAACTGGGAATTGCAGAAATGAGTCCCTCTTGTAAGGTCACCTCTGTCACGGATTTGATCTTGACGCGACGCTGTCCAACGAGTGCGGAATCCTCGTTAGTGGCAAACCGGAGACAAACACAATGATAGCCGATACAACGAACGACCCCACACGGTGTATTTCTCCAAAACAGACTCTCTGAAACGTTCTAGCTCGCACGTGCACTTGCCAAAGCTCTGAAACTCGTATTTCTCAAAAGTCTCTCAATAAAACGAATTAACACTTAATTATACTAATTAAGTTCGAACTTAACTAAATAAGTTCGTTTGGGCCCAAGCCCACGAACTTGTCCAATACCCTACGAAGTTAGCTTCACTAAGTTCATCTGGGTTTGGATAAGTTCGAACCTTAGCCTTAGAACTTATTCTTAGAGCTTATTCTAGAACTTATTCTAGGACTTATCCTAGAACTTATCTTAGAACTTATCCTAGAACTTATCATGATAGTCTAGAACTTAACATGCAAATGAAGACATCATACATAAATGTGAATTAACACACACATAACTTGTATTAATAAAGCTTCATCTATTACAAGTGACTATCTATTACATATCTAGACTACTATCGTCACACAGGGTGTACCAACACCTCTATCACTAATGATAGCCTTAGTAGCATCGAACCTAGCAAATAGCTTACGCAGGAAGGAAACAACTACACGTACGTCATTAGTGGGGAGCGCCTGTGCCTCAACCCATTTCGACACGTAGTCGACAGCTACAAGGATGAACTTACACCCACGAGAGGAAGGGAATGGTACAATGAAATCTATACCCCACACTTCGAATATCTTACAGATCTGAATGTTAGTGAGGGGCATCTCGTGGCGATTCGATATATTCCCACTTCTCTGACAAGCATCACATGCTTTCACATAATCCCTAGCGTCCTAAAAGATCGTAGGCCAGTAAAATCCTGCATCAAATACCTTCCGAGCTGTGGTATTTGTGCCATGGTGTCCTTCACTGGGATCGATGTGGGACGCGTAAAGGATCTGCATCGCCTCATCACTATGAATAGATCGCCGAATAATCTGATCAACACAAACTGGGAAGAGATAGAGGTCATCCCAAAAATAATTCTTCACATCTCTGAAGAATTTCTTTCGCTGCTGATGAGTTAAAGCTTTGACAAGCACATTACCCACCAGATAGTTTGCATAGTCGGCAAACCATGGGCATTCGTCAACTGTATGTGCTAAACAAAGAGACTCATCTGGGAAAGACGCCCTAATCGCAGAATCATCAAGAGGAAGAAGTGAAGGATTCTCTAAACGGCTCAAGTGATCGACAACTAAATTCTCGGCCCCACGTTTGTCTTTGATCTCGATGTCAAACTCCTGTAAGAGTAGAATCCATCGAATCAAACGGGGCTTGGCATCCTGCTTCTGGAAAAGATATCTCAAAGCGGAGTAATCTGTGAAAACCACTGTCTTCGAGAGGATCAAATAAGACCTAAACTTCTCAAATGCATATACTATAGCTAGCATCTCTTTCTCAGTAGTGGTATAATTTCGCTGAGCATCAGTGAGAGTCTTGCTAGCATAGTATATAACATGGAAACAGTTTTCTGTTCGTTATCCCAACGCTACCCCCACAACAAAATCATTGGCATCACACGTCAACTCAAATGGTAACTCTTAATCGGGAGCCACCATGATGGGGGCAGAGACAAGATTTTCCTTCTAGGTATCAAAGGCATGCACACACGAATCATCAAAATCAAATGTGGCATCCTTTTCCAAAAGCCTTGTCATGGGACGGGCAATCGATGAAAAATATTTAATAAAGCGTCGGTAAAAACTGGCATGCCGAAGTAAACTTCGAACCGGTCGAACAAAAGTAGGGTGAGGCATCTTAGATATCGTCTTGATCTTAGCTCTATCAACCTCAATGCCCTTAGCAGAGATTTTATGCCCAAGAACAATTCCTTCTCGCACCATAAAGTGACACTTTTCCCAATTGAGGACCAAATTGGCCTCCTCACATCGGGCAAGCATGCTGTCCAATTTTAAAAGGCACGACGAAAAGGAACTACTGAATACAGAAAAGTCATCCACGTAAACCCATCCACTCTCTTTTGCAGCATATCATTAAAGATAGCTACCATACATCTCTGGAACGTCGTAGGAGCATTGCATAAGCCGAAAGGCATACGCCGATATGCGAACGTTCCGTAGGGACATGTGAAAGTGGTCTTATCCTGGTGCTCGGGGCTGATGGGGATCTGAAAGTAACCCGAAAAACAATCAATAAAACAATAGAACTCATTCCCTGATAGTCTCTCGAGCATCTGATCAATGAAGGGCAATAGAAAATGATCCTTACGGGTTGCATCATTGAGTTTGCGATAGTCGATGCAAACTCGCCAACCCATGACTGTCCTAGATGGAATCAATTCATTATTTTCATTAAGAATGACGGTCATCCCCCTTTCTTCGGGACCACATGAATCGGACTAACCCACAGCAAATCAGAGATAGGATATATCATACCAGCATCAAGAAGCTTCAACACTTCCTTCTTGCTGACCTCATGAATTTTCGGATTGACCCTCCTTTGAGGTTGAATCACAGGCTTGAAATCCTCTTCCATAAGTATCTTGTGAGTACAATAAGTAGGACTGATACCTTTGATATCAGAAATTTTCCATGCTATGCCCTGCTTATGAGATTTCAAAACCTGAATCAACCTAGCTTTCTCTGTAGGTGAGAGGTCTTTGGCTACAATCACCGGAAGCTAAGACGACCCCACGAGAAAAGCATACTCTAAATGCGCGGGTAACTCTTTCAGCTCAAGAGTAGGAGGATCTTCAATCGAGGATTTTGATTTGATACTTTACTGGATCTAACGTAACAATCTCCTCATAAGTAGGAGATGACTCAATCATACACAAAGGAAAGATATTAATGGGATCAAATAGACATGTAGAATGATAAGATTCAAGAGACAATGGGCACAGTGAGATATCATCATCAATAGACTCTCCATCTTCAAAGGAAGTGGATCTCTCATACCCAACCAACATAGACTTGATGAGTATCTCATCAATCTCGGCATGCGTCTCTCTGTCAGATGAACTATAGGAGCGAACAAAACAAATCGACTCCAAAGTATCATCAGCTCTCTGCATAGCTTTGTCAACATCAAAACTGACATGGTCATCTCCCACTTTAAGGGTCAACTTCCTATCAAGAACATCGATCATCGCGCGAGATGTCGCTAAAAATGGACGCCCTAGAATGAGAGGAACAGAGCTGTCTTCATGCATATCTGTTGGTACACCCTGTGTGACGATAGCAGTCTAAGTGATCTAACATTTTGGTTCAAGTAATATTCAAAGTATTGGGTATTAACGAGTGTTTGATATATATCTTTATATGTGTTTGATAGTTATTGATTGTATGTTTGAACTTGATGTAACGTATTACAAGAAGTTCAAACATAAAGTTCAAAGATAAATTCAAGCATAAGTTAAAAACATAAGTTTCAAATATAGGTTAAATATGTGAAAGTCGAATTTAGATTAAATTCGAATTCTCTAAGTAACTGGGATTCGAATCTAGGACAATTTCGAATATGATCCATAAGGCAGATTCGAGAATGTCAAGGGGACAAACTCGAATGGGCCTTGGGCCTGATTCGAGTTTGGCCCATGACAAACTCGAATGAGCCTTTATAATTAGGGATTAACTCGAATCATTAGCAGACTTTTGCAGATTTCGTGTGAGTGATTAGCATAAGGCGAGCTCGAGTTTATCAGCTTTGTGAGTATTCTTTCGGAGAGAATCATCTCGTAGGTGCGTTCGTGTTCGTCCGTACAGCTTGTTGATAGTCTCCGTGTTCCGTGTGAGAGTTGTTTCCGTCAAGCCGTTAATGAGGATTCCGCACTCGTTGACGGTGTCGCGTCTAGATAGATCTGTAGTGTGTAGACCTTACAAGTGGTATTAGAGCCTAAGGGGTGTTCTTCGTGTTCTTCGTGTTCATAAAGATACATCCTAGGTTTCTTGTTGCTTTTGGACGGTTAATCTCTCAAGTTTTCGTGTTTTTCGAGCGTATCAAATTGGGATCCGGGAAATACTTCGTGTTTTTCACGTTTTTGGTCGAAATCAATATTTTTCGTTGTAAAAATATTGATTTAATCTGCAAAACGTTAAAAAAATCGAGGTATTAGCCGTTTTTCGAGTTTGCGGCGCTCGAATCTGTTAGGAGTAATTAGGGTTTTGCTTAGTTTCGAGTCTAACCAAATATCCGCTCCTTTCGAGTTTGCTTTCGAGTGTTTCGAGTTTAGAGTGTTCGAGTTTGATTCGAGTTTGGACTAGAGTCGAATAGGAGCTTCGAGTTTGCTGGGGTTCGACTTTGACTGTTTCGAGTTTGCTTGGACCTTCGAATTTGAGACCTTCGAATTTGTCACCCATTTCGACTTTAATTGAATTTCAGAACTTAAATCGAATTTAATCCCAAATAGATTTAAACTTAATTATATTCGAATTTACCTAAATTCGAAAGAATTAACTTAAATTAATTTCGAATTAAATTTATTAAGTTACAATTCAATTACTTTTGAAACAATGACAAATATTCAACGGTTTCTGGAAATGGATCATGAGGTCGGGAAGGCTAATACTCCGCCTAAGCTGATGAAACTTGAAGACTATTATTGGTGAAAAGATCGGTTTGCCGATTTTGTGCGTTTCAACGACATGCGAATGTGGATATGTATCGACGAGGGATACATTCCACTAACTGCTGAAATTGAGGGAAGACAGAAGGTTGTCACGTATTCGAAGATGAAGGACGATGACAAAAAGCTGTTTGAAGCTGAGAACTGCGCATACGCTATCATACGAATGACGTTACCTCAGGACATACTACACACATTCCGCAATCAAAAGACATCTAAGGAGCTTTGGGAGACGCTGGAAAAGAGGTGTGACGGTAATCCGAGGGTTCGGAGGAAGCGTATGGAGTTGTTGAAACAGCAATTTGCAATTTTCAAGGCTTTGAAGGATGAAAAGCTGGACGACACCATAACACGCTTTTATCATCTGCTGACTGAGCTAGAGAGTCATGACATTGAGTATAGCGATACAGAAAAGAATAATAAGCTTCTTGATGCCTTACCAGCTGTTGGGAAATAATTTAAGTATATTCAAGCTGTTAGTTAGACTTCTCAGACTGTTAGTAGATTTTAAATGTAAATACAAAGTTCATGCTGCTAGTTGAAGAAACTCGAGCTGCTAGTGTAAAAGTTCAAGCTGCCAGAGCAAAACAACTCAAGCTGCTCTGCTCATGCTGTCAAGAGATTCAAGCTGCTCAACAGTTTCAGAAACAGAAAGTGCTGATTTTCAGGAAACGATATCTACATGAAGATTCCAGCATATCTACTATCAGAGAAGTCATTATTCGTCAAGGAAACATATCAAGAAGCAATATAAATACATAGAATAGGTCTTTCTATTGTATAGGAGTTTTTTGCATATTTTGAGTCTGTAATTGCTTTATTGATAGAGTTTTCATAAGCCTCTAAGGTTGTAAAACCCTAAGAGTAGTCTGTGTTCTTCGTCTAATCAAACAGATTAGAGGTGATTGTAATCGTTGAATTCAGCAATACAAACAGTCTTGATTAATTCTTGTGTGTTTATTCATTATTGATTCTGAAAGTTTTTGATAAAATAATTAAGTGTTATTCCGCAAACTTCTTGATTAAACTTTGATTCAAAGCAAGATTATTGATTTATACTCTGATAAATTCAAATCAGTTAGTCTTGGTAATTCATATTTAGATCCTGACAGGTGGTATCAGAGACAGGTTTGTCAAACCAGGTTGTTCAAATCAGGTTTTTCAAACCAGGTTACTCTTTGTTTTTCAAAGTCAAAAAACTTTCTTTTAAATTTTTAATTGTTTTGCAATGGAATTTGAAAATAGCAGCAGTGGATCTGGGCAAGGACTCAAAGTGCCTATGCTCAAACCCACTGAGTTTAAGATGTGGAAACTCAGGATTCAACAGCATATTCAATTCATTGATTATGCCATATGGGAAGCTGTTGAATTTCCTCCTGTAGTTGATCCAGAACTTGATGATGAGGGAAAACCAGTCAAAACTCCTCCAAAAACTGAACTTGAAAGGAAGGCTAGAATGAATGAAGTGAAAGCACTTACACTTTTACAAATAGCCATTCCTAATGCTTATCAACATCAGTTTAAAAAGTTTTATACTGCTCATTCTCTTTGGAATGCCTTAGAGAAGAGGTTTGCTGGTAATGCCAGTACCAAGAGAAACCAAAAGGACCTCTTGAAACAGCAGTATGAAAACTTTTCTGGTGGCAAGAATGAAAACCTTACTCAAATTTTTGACAGGTTCAACAAACTGATAAGTGAACTGGAAAGTGCAAAGGTGAATCTGGATCAAGATGAAGTCAACAGAAAGTTTCTCAGATCTCTTGGAGAAGAATGGACAGTCTATGCTGCACAATGGAGAACAAAAGACACTCTTGATGAGATAGAATTGGATGATCTGTATAACAGTTTAAGAGTGTTTGAGACTGAGATTGATGCTAAAAAGAAATCCTTTTCTTATAATCACAATACTGCTCTTCTGTCTTCTGAAAAATCTAATAACTGTGATTCTTTTTCAGGTAGTGATGGCAATTCTGCTGAAGCTCACTATGAGGCTTTTGTTGCCAATGATGGATTATTTGCTCTAAATGTTGAAGACTTGGAACAAATTCATCCAGATGATCTTGAAGATATGGATTTGAAGTGGCAACATGCAATGCTGACCATGAGAGCCAAAAGATTTCTGAAAAGAACTGGTAGGGCCAACTTTCAAGCCAAGACAGAAGGCAAACCATCTTTTGATAAATCAAAAGTGGAATGCTATAAATGTCATAAGCTTGGTCACTTTGCCAGAGAATGTAGATCTCAAGGTCAACAGCCATCAAGAACTTCACAGCCTATTCAAACATCATCATCAACAGCACTTGTCTCTCAAGAAGACAATGTGTTTGACTGGAGTGATCAGACAGAGGAAGAATTTCAAAATCAAGCACTTATGGCAGAAACATCAAATGTCTCATCCACTGAACTTCCCTCTGAGGTAAATTCTAAAATCTGCTCTCAATCATGCAAAAATATGGTTAAAAAGTACAGAGATCATAATGAGAGCATGTGCAAAACTCTAGCCAAGATGGAAGAAAGGAGATATGAATACATGCAAGCCATAGAAGATCTGGAAAAACAGATCAATGATTATAAGGATAATGAGATTCAAATGGGGTATGATAGAACCTATCATGAGTGGGAGAAAAAGGAGCTAAATAAGAAAATAGAATCTCTGAATAAAAAGGTAGAAGAGACTGAACAAAAGGTGTTTGAGGCTAATAAGAAACTAGAATCTGTTAACATAGATCTAGGAAACTTCAAGTTAGCAAATCAAAAGCTGGAACACCTAATGGAAGTCCAATTTAAAGATAGAGTGAAATCTCAGGTCAATCCCAAAGAAGGAATAGGATACAGAGCTACTCCACCTCCATACAATAACAAGTACATTCATCCAATGAGTGAGGTTGCTGACAGACTTGTCAATGAACCACTAGATGAGTCTATGACTATTGTAGATCCTATCCTTGATAACAGTCCTGAATTAAAGGAAGATAAGAGTCAAAATAGAGACTCTGACACAATGAGTGCACCCATAGAGGTCCAAGCTCCCAGTAAGAAAGGAAAAGAGAAGATGAGTGTATGCAATGCTACTCCACAAGTTTCTGTACATTCAAACTGTAATACTGCATCTTCATCAAAAGGAAATAAAAGAGGTAAAACTGTTTCTATCTGCACATGCCAAAAGCATGGTGTTCAAAAGTTTCCTAAGCAACAGCAGGTAAGAGGAAATCAGAGAAACAAGAACCAGAAATTGGAAGAAAAATCTGGTTTTCCAATTCAAACTGTCAAAAGATGTTTTCACTGTGGAAGGAAGAATCACTTTGCCAAAGATTGTTTTTACAAACCAGCTGTTGCAAAACAGACTGTGCATCACTCAAAATCAAATCTTATTCAGGCAAAGCACTCAAAAGTGAAACCTTCCACAGCAGTTCCAAAGAAAACAGTTGATTACAGGTTTTCCAAAGTTAATAAAAAACAGTCCAGACATCAAAAACAAGCTTTGGCAAAGCCTAAATCAAGTTTTAAACAAATATGGCGTGTCAAGGACAAATCTGATGCTCAAACTGCTAATGCAAAAGATCAGACTGCTAAGTCAAAATCTGATGCTATCAGTGCAAAAACTGAAACTGTTAGCACTACAAACACAGCTCAAGCTGCTGAGCATCAATCTGGAACTGCTAGTGAACCATCTGAGACTGTTAGAAGAAAAGATGATCAAAATAATTGGATACCTAATATAATCACCAAATACTCTCCAAAGACTCCATCAGTAGATCTCACTAAATATAAGAAGTCAAAAACAGTATTTAGTTATGTCAATGTACAAGGCCAACCCAAAACCAATTTGGTTTGGGTTTACTCCACTACTAACTAAGCTGTTATTTGTGCAGGGCAACCACAGGTCTCCTCATAGAACAAGATGGCATCTGGACAGTGGATGCTCTAGGCACATGACATGCAACTCTGAATGCTTGTCAAATTTCAAAGGTTTTGATGGAGGTTTTGTTGCATTTGGAGGCAACTCAAAAGGAGATTCTGAGTGCATTGATTATGATGATGTATTTGCTCCAGTAGCAAGAACTGAAGCCATCAGACTATTTCTAGCCTATGCAAGCTTCAAAGGATTTAAAGTGTATCAAATGGATGTCAAGTCTGCTTTCCTGTATGGGACAATTGAAGAGGAAGTATATGTGTGTCAACCTCCTGGTTTTGAAGACTACAAGTATCCAGACAGGGTGTACAAGCTAGACAAGGCTCTCTATGGTCTTCACCAAGCCCCCAGAGCATGGTATGACACTCTGTCATCATATCTTCTACAGAATGGATTCAAGAGAGGCACTCTGGACAAAACACTTTTCACTAAGTCCATCAAAGCTGAGATTCTACTTGTCCAAATCTATGTGGATGATATCATCTTTGGCTCAACAAATGATTGTTTGTGCAAAGAATTTGAGACCCTAATGCACAAAAAGTTTCAAATGAGTTCAATGGGGGAACTCACATTCTTTCTAGGGCTGCAGGTTAAACAGAAGCCTACTGGTCTATTCATAAGTCAATCAAAGTATGTCAAAGACATACTGGAAAAGTTTGGCTATCAAGACACAAAGGTTGCAAGCACTCCAATGGATCCTCATAAACAGCTCCATACAGACAAAGATGCCATAGATGTGGACATTCATCTATACAGATCCCTTATAGGATCTCTCATGTATCTAACATCTTCCAGACCTGATATTATGTTTGCTGTCTGTGTGTGTGCTAGGTTTCAATGCTCTCCAAAGGATTCTCACTTGGTTGCTGTTAAGAGAATCTTTAGATATCTTAAATGCCAACCACATTTAGGCCTATGGTATCCTAAAGACTCTCCGTTTGAACTAACTGCTTATTCTGACAGTGACTATGGTGGATGCAACATTGACAGGAAATCCACAACTGGTGGATGTCAATACTTAGGAGCAAGACTGGTCTCTTGGCAATGCAAAAAGCAAACAACTGTCTCCACATCATCCACTGAAGCAGAATACGTAGCAGCTGCAAGCTGCTGCTCCCAGGTAATGTGGATTCAAAATCAACTAAGAGACTATGGTATGAATTTCTTATCCACTCCTATATATATTGACAATTCAAGTGCAATCAGCATTGTGCAAAACCCAGTGAAATTCCCAAAAACCAAGCATATAGAAATCAGATTTCACTTCATCAGAGACTGTAATGAAAAGAAGTTAATCCAAGTTACCAAAATACATACAGATGATCAGTTAGCTGATCTATTTACAAAACCTTTTGATGTGGGAATGTTCACTTTCCTAGTATCAAATATTGGTATGGTAAACATGGATTAATTGGTTTTCATTATTATCTACTCAGTATGCTTATTTAAGGGGGAGACACTGTTTCATTGAAAAGTTGCCTAATTTTAAACTAACAGCATGAGAATTTTCTCATGCTGCTAGTTCATTTTCTCGGACTGCTAGTTATTTTCACTTGATCTGTCAAAGTGTGCAGGGTATTTGGGTAATTTTTCAAATGTGTGCGCGGGACCCAACCTTTCGAAACCTTTAAAGGTCCCGGTTTTGTTCAGTTGTAACTACCAGTTACATATTCTTCTTCCACGGCCTCTTGCTTTCTCTCTGAACGAATCACACATTCTCCTTTCAAACCCTAAAATGGAGTTCGTAAAAGAACACAACTGCCTCCCATACACCCTAAAACACGCTGAACTTCAACCGTTTCATGCAATGATGGATTTCCTCAGGCACTCCCATATCCATTATGCCCTATCCATTAACCCTACTATATACATCTCCCATATTGAACAGTTTTGGAATCATGCATCTGTTCAAACCATCAATGGAGTACCTACCATAATATCAAAGATTGATGGCACTCCCATCACCATTTCTGAGGAATCCATTCGAAGCCACTTGCATCTTCAAGATGCCACAGGTATAACTGACCTAACTCTTGATGCTCTACATACAGGTCTTTTTAATATAGGTTATAGGGGTCCTGCTGATTCTTTTACTTTCTTAAAAGCCCATTTTTCTCCTAAATGGAAATTTCTTGTACATATTATTCAGTAGTGCATGAGCCCCAAAAGAACTGGTTGGTCTGAATTTTCATCTAACATTGCCACTGCCTTAGTGTGCTTTTCAATAGGCCAACGGTTCAATTTTTCTAATATGATTTTTCAGGGGATGTTAAGGCATCATTCCCTAAAGAGTGGGAAATTTTTGATGTATCCTAGATTTTTGGCAGAAATCATTGCACACACCTGCACAACTTCTTTACACATAAACGGATACATGTTTCCCACAGGCACTCACCATCCTCTATAAAGAGACTTTTGAAACATAGTGCCAATTTTTTGAGTGTTGATGTTCCATTGCCTTCTGCAATGATGAACATCATTCCACAAACAGAGGAGAGGGTCCTGAGCAGGCTCAGCCTATCATTACTGCTACACCCCCAGGACCCTAACCCCCTCCTCATGATACACAAATTCCTTCTGATCCTTTTGTACAGCCAAAACGCCCACTAAGATACTTATATAAAAGGAAAAGGGGACCAGGAGCTCCTTCCTCCTCCTCCCATCAACAAGAGCCATATATCCCTGTGCAGGAGGATACTTCTGCACAGAATATCCAAAGGGAACCAGTTGAGGAAACTCCCATCCTCTCTCAGGAGGTGAACATCTCTTCAGAGATGGTTCATATGGGTTCTGTGGCTGGCACTACTGATGTCTCTGCACAAGAGGCACAGGACAGGGCCAACATAGCTAAGACCACGCTCATGGCAACAGCAAGTGTGCAAACACAAGCTGGAAGTCCCCAGAACCAAGAAAAGAGGGGCCTAGAAGTTTCTACTTCTGGTCTTAATGTCAGTGATAGATCACAAGCACCCCAGGTGTTTTCTGATCTTGAGACAAGTCTGCAACTCATGCTTTTGACGGATCCCAAGCTGAAACCTGTTGTAGCCATGTTGGAATATCAAATGTCCATCATTGCTGCACAGGGGGCTCAAATTTTTGCACTCAAACAGGCAGAGGCTGCTCAGAATAAGCGACTGGATTATCTTTACAAAGGGTTCACCCTCTGTGGAAATAAAATTATGAAATTAGAGCAGATGATTCAAACCCAAGGGGCAAAGGTTGTAGGTCCTTCTGACCAAACCAATGCTTCCAAAAAGGGGGAGAATCAGGAGGTTCCCAAGTCAGTCCAAGCAGCTCCAACAACAACAGCCCAAGCAGCATCAACAGTTCCAGTTTCTAGGCTAGCAGTCCCAACAGCTTCTCAAGCTGTTAGCCTAGAAACTCAAGCTGCTCCTTCAAAAGCTACTGGAGTTGTGATCAGGGAAGGCATTCAAGCTCCATCAAGCACAGTCCAAGCTACAACATCTGCTGCAAAAGACAAGGGCAAGGGCATTCTCATTGAGTCTCCAAAGCATAAATTTTCCTCCAAAGAAGCCCAAATTGCCTTTGATGCTGAAGTTGCCAAACGAATAGCAGAAGAACAGGTTAAGGAATTAGATCAGCAAGCCCAAACCCCAATGGATGATGATGAGACTTTAGGTGATTACTTAAAGGGGTTTGTGGTTTAGCAAGGAGCAAAGAAGAGAAAGATGCCAACAGGGCACTCCAAAGCTGAGCACAGAAGATATTTGATAAATTTTGCATTTGCAGCAGGTATCCTAAAGAAAATGGCTCAGTCCATGCCAACTGAAAGGCTGCAAGAGATTCATGACAAGGAGATGGACAAAAGAAAGAGAACAAAAGTCTCTCCAGAAGCTCAACCATCCCATGAAGTCCAACCATCAACTCAATCAGTCCAAACTGAAGCTGCTGCCAGTGCACCTGCTCCCACTGATCAAGCAGGTGTTTCTATTCCTTAATATGTTAAGAGGGTGCTCTTTGAGCAACAATTGCAAAAGGCTATGGAGATAGAGAAGCTGATTGATCAGCATGATTTCACAAAGCCTCAAATCAACTACTGGTTTGCTAAGTCACTGGATGACCGTGACTTGAGAATCAAATTTGTAATCAGAAGAGAGTCTGGTCCTGAAGAAGAGTATGATACTTTTTGGCAAATAGTTCAGAAGCTGATCAGGGATGAACTAATAAAGATGTACAACATAGGGTCTGTTACCCAAGTGAGATCTGCTCTTCTACAAGTGAAACAACTCATCAGAGATCTAAGTACAGTGGTTGACCCTGAATTTACAAGACAGGAGATAGAAGATGCTGAGAAGAAAGGGAAAAAGATCAAGCACATTGATCTGTTTGTCAAGTCAAAGACATACAGAATCAAATTCACAGATGGGTCTGGTATCTTCTTCAATCTTGAGTTTTACAATTTTTCAAAAGATATGTTGCTGCAAATAAAATCAGCTAGAATATCTTGTGATAAAGAAGAGATGAAGAGAGAATTTTTGAAGGCTATAAATCATAAACTTGCACAGCTGTAAGTTTTGTAAGCCTTGGTTTGTAAATAACAGCTTACTTATTCATTTCCATTTTTTTGTATAGAACTTAAAGTCTTGTGTAAAGAATTTAAGTTAGGGGGAGATTGTTGGGAAATAATTTAAGTATATTCAAGCTGTTAGTTAGACTTCTCAGACTGTTAGTAGATTTTAAATGTAAATACAAAGTTCATGCTGCTAGTTGAAGAAACTCGAGCTGCTAGTGTAAAAGTTCAAGCTGCCAGAGCAAAACAACTCAAGCTGCTCTGCTCATGCTGTCAAGAGATTCAAGCTGCTCAACAGTTTCAGAAACCAAAAGTGCTGATTTTCAGGAAACGATATCTACATGAAGATTCCAGCATATCTACTATCAGAGAAGTCATTATTCGTCAAGGAAACATATCAAGAAGCAATATAAATACATAGAATAGGTCTTTCTATTGTATAGGAGTTTTTTTGCATATTTTGAGTCTGTAATTGCTTTATTGATAGAGTTTTCATAAGCCTCTAAGGTTGTAAAACCCTAAGAACAGTCTGTGTTCTTCGTCTAATCAAACAGATTAGAGGTGATTGTAATCGTTGAATTCAGCAATACAAACAGTCTTGATTAATTCTTGTGTGTTTATTCATTATTGATTCTGAAAGTTTTTGATAAAATAATTAAGTGTTATTCCGCAAACTTCTTGATTAAACTTTGATTCAAAGCAAGATTATTGATTTATACTCTGATAAATTCAAATCAGTTAGTCTTGGTAATTCATATTTAGATCCTGACACCAGCCAAATGGGCGATGTACGTGGCTATGATTAAGCTTGATGAAGATAAGTACTATACTCAATCGTTGGAGGATGTAGTGGGAACGCTGAGGGCGTATCATTTCGAGCTACTGAAGGCCGAAACGGATTATGAACAAGTCCAAAATCCAGCCATGTAATTTGGAAAATCAAAAGCTTCGGTTGCAGCTGATATGAAGACTGCTACAGCCTTCTTCACCGGAGAAACGTCGTCACCAGCAGAGCCTGACGACGCACAGAATAGAGCTTTCTTAGGGTTTGGTAGACCGGAAGAATAGCAACATCAGGCAACACCTGCATCAACATCTCAGGGCTACTCTAAGATGCCCATGAGCGCTAAATCGGCCGAAGAACATTTGAATTTATTGGCATCATTTGTGGCCGCATATGGGAACTGCGTTCAGGGAAAAATAAACAATCCTGCACTCTGGGATGAAGATTATGATCAGGTAGACCCTGATGACCTTGAGGAGATGGATCTCAAATGGCAACTGGCCATGGTAACCCAACGGGTTAAGCGATTCATCAAGCACACGGGTAGGAATCTGAATATGAATAATAAGGGGATTGGCTTTGATAAGTCCAAGGTCAATTGCTACAACTGTCAAGGCTTAGGGCACTTTGCAAGAGAGTGTCAGAGACCAAAAGTTGAAAATTACCAAAGGCAGAATTAGTCTCATGGACAGTATCAGAACCAATCTCAACAGAGATATCTTCCGAGCATGTCATCCAGTCAAGCGAACATAGCTGGTGTGTTATCTAACGTCACATCAGACAGACAGCTGGACGGTACTTACGACTGGAGCTCACATCCGGAATCTAACGCTAGAGCCTTTATGGCTGAAGTCACTGAGAGTGGATGTGAAGGAGAAGAGCAGAACACAAGGGACAGCAGTCAACAAGAAAGCAGTTCGATGTGGGTGGAGAAGTCGGATGATCAGACGTTTCTAGAGTTTGCCGCGCAAATGGCCAACGTAGAAACAGATCATACAAAGGTAAGTCTGAATTTCTCTCTTTTCCATGATTTGTGTGTTTTATGTGCTACTTCTAACGATAGGTTAAACTTAGTACTGGAATCACATAAAAATATATCTGCTCAAAATGAATCATTAAAATCTGATAATGCTAGCCTGATTAACATTAAGCAAGATCTTAGGGATAAGCTTAAGGCTGATGCACAAGATGTCATAGTTCTAAAAGACAAACTGAGTGAGCAGTGTGTTAGGTTAGAACTGATGTATGAGCATGTAGAGGCTTTGACCAAAGATCTTAAGATCAAAGAATTAGAGCTGGCTGAATCTAAGGTGAAGGTAGCTGAGGCTAATAGTAAGCTAGAAAAGTTTAGGAACTCAAGTCTGAACCTAGGGAAAGTTTTAGATGCTCAACGCCAATCTAAAAAGCCTGTAGGTCTAGGATTTCATGAGATTCCTCCACCTTTTAATGCCAACTACGTGCCTCAACCTCAGGAGAAAACTGAAAAATCAGTAGACTTAGAGGAAATACCTGAACCAGTGTCTGAGCCTGTAAAAGAAAATACACCTAAGGTGACTCATACAAATGTCAAGATTAAGAAAGTCAAATTCGTGTCTTCCTCTAGTGAAACACCTGTAGGAAAACATAAAATTGATTTTAATGATCAGGATGATGAACCAGTCACTATAGATGCACAAAAAGAACCAGACACTAGTGAGACACCTAAGTCTAAGGGCACACACAAGAAGTCCATTGACAAGATGTCTTGCTTTAGATGTCATGAAAAGAGGCATGTTGCTTCTAACTATCCGCTTAGGAAAATTGACGTTACACCTAAGACAGGGAAGCCAACTCAAACTAAGCCTTCATCAAGTGTGGCGAGCACTAGTAGTTCTCAGAGTACCGAGAAAACTGTGCAGGCTGCACCAAAACAAGTTGTGAAACAAATACCGGTAAAAGGTGGACCAAAAGAAGTGGTTAGGACTAATTCACCGAATCGAGTCGTTAATCAATCTAGGTCTGGACCTCAACAACAATATAGGAGCACAACACCTAGCAGAGCATACACTCCAGTTAGGTCACACACTCCTGTTAGACATCACACACCGGTTAGAGCTCAGGGATCTCAATCTGAAATGCAATATAATCGTAATTATTCAAGAGCTCCACAACAAATGCCTACTCAAAGGCAAAGAGTGAATTTACATCACTCGGCACCACTACAAACTCTTGTTCAACGACCCAAGTCACCTGAAAAGCGAGATGGGTATTTGAAAGAGTTTAGGTATGTGGACAAGAATGGTATAACCAAGTCAGTTATGGCTTGGGTTCCCCGTGATAACTAACCTATTTTCTTTCATGTGCAGGAGATTACCACAGATCCAAACAACAAATGGTTCGTCGACAGTGGATGCTCCAGGCACATGACAGGGGAAAGAAGTCTCCTTACAGACTTCAAGGGTGGGAATCGAGGATTTGTATCATTCGCGGGAAACAAGGGAGGAAACATCACGGGTACTGGAGTGGTCACTAATGGGACGATCAAGTTGGATCAAGTTTATCACGTTGATAAACTGGTTCACAATCTCATTAGTGTATCTCAAATTTGTGACAAGAAGAATTCAGTGCTGTTCACTGACACTGAAGCGTTGGTGCTAAAACCGGGGTTCAAGATTCCTGAAGAATGGATATTGATGCGGGCACCAAGGAAGAATGACTTGTAAATGCTCGATATGAACAAGCCGGAAACTTCGATGGGGCCAATCTGTCTGTTATCCAAAGCTTCGGAGCCTGAATCAGTTTTGTGGCACAGGCGCATGGCACACTTGCACCTAAGGAAAATGAACTATATAACGAAAAATGGGTTGGTGCAAGGTGTGCCTATGAAGAGTTTTCAGTTCGAGGACAAGTGTCTACAGTGCAAGAAGGGCAAACAACATAAGAAGGCACACAAGTCCAAGACTCAGAACTCCATCACTACCACATCCGATTTGCTGCATATGGACCTCAGAACTCCATCACTACCACGATTTTCTTGGGTTTTCTTTGTAGGTACAAAGGGCGAGACGGCTTCTAAGCTCATCGGGTTCTTAGACCAAGTGAAGAATTCCTATGGAACACGGGTTAAAAGGCTTCGTAGTGATAATGGAACTGAGTTTAAAAACACTGTAATTGGTGTATATTGCCTCTCAAAGGGGATATTGCATCAATTTAGTGCACCGTATGAGCCTCAACAAAATGGGGTGGCCGAACGAAAGAACAGGACATTGATTGAGGCAGCTAGGACTATGCTTTCGGATTCAAAGCTTCCTACCATGTTTTGTGGGGAGGCAGTGAATACCGCATGTCACATTTTAAACCGGGTCCTAACTGTCAAATCTTTGAACAAAACCTGTTATGAATCTTTGAATAAACGGCCACCTAATTTAACTGGCTTCGAACCGTTTGGGGTACCATGTACTTTATTGCGAACAAAACATCAACCTAAGTTTGGTGAAAAGTCTGACGAAGGATACTTCCTAGGTTATGTGCCGAACTCACCAAACAAACGAGTTTTTAACAAAACAAATGGTACAATAGAGATTGTGTATAACATTGAAGTCACAAGTTATACACATGAACCCCAAACAGATCCGGAATGGATATTTGACTATGATAAATTGTTTGAGTCATTTAACATTTCTCTGGATGAAAATGCAGGTACGATCGAAAAGGACATGGCGACGTTGAATTTGAATGACGAAGGTCATACCTTTCCGAGGACTACATTTCAATCCACATCCGAGCCTACTTCGACTGAAGATGGATCTCCAGAAGTTACTGATCCAGAAGCGCCTTCAACTGAGAATCAGACTCAGATAACAAATTCCAACTCTGAGGAAAATGTCCACGAGGAGGAAAATGTGGAATCTGAGGATGTTCCCCCATTAGGTGAAATAAGATCTAACCTAGGAGATAATCTGAGAGTTGACGAGATAGAGACCTCTAGGATCAAGAAGAACCATCCTATAGAAAGCATCATAGGAAATCCTAATGAGGGTGTGAGGACTAGGAGTAGTTTAAATAACAACATTGTGTTGTTGTCGATGATAAATGACTCCGAGGACTATCATACCTGCCTCTATTCTTGTTTTATCTCGCAAGTAGAGCCGAAAAATGTGCAAATGGCACTAAAGGATAACTCCTGGGTTGAAGCGATGCAGGAAGAACTCTCTCAATTTGGGAAACTAGAAGTGTGGGAGTTAGTTCCATTACCTCGAGGGGAAATTGCCATAGGAACCAAATGGGTTTTTAAGTGCAAAAGAGACGATTGGGGTATAGTCACTCGCAACAAAACTAGGTTAGTTGTAAAGGGTTTCAACCAAGAGAAGGGAATCGATTACAATGAGGTGTTTGCGCCAGTAGCAAGGCTGGAAGCAATTCGTTTGTTTCTGGCTTTTGCTTCCTTCAAGGGCTTTAAGGTATATCAACTAGATGTTAAGAGTGCTTTCCTCTATGGGAAAGTGAAGGAACTGGTATATGTAGAACAGCCGCCCGGATTTACAGATCCAAAATATCCAGACAGAGTATATCGATTAGATAAGGCTCTGTATGGATTGCATCAAGCACCAAGGGTGTGGTACGAGACGTTATCCAACCATCTGTTAGAGAACGGGTTCGAAAGGGGTAGGATAGATAGTACGCTGTTCGTTAAGCGGAAGGGAGAACACTTCATCTTGGTACAAGTGTACGTCGATGATATCATCTTTGGATCATCAGACGAGCAGATGTGCAAGGATTTTGAGAAGGTGATGAAGTCAAAATTCGAGATGAGTGCAATGGGTGAGTTGAATTTCTTTTTGGGGTTGCAAGTTGACCAGAAGAAGGAAGGAATGTTTATCCATCAGACGAAGTATGTCTATGACATATTAGAACGCTTCGGGATGGAAGGGACGAAACTGACAGCCCATTTCAGCACGCCGATTCAAGTGAATCACAATCTCGGACCCGGTACTGAAATTGATACCGATGTGGATCCAACCTTATATCGGGCCATGATTGGATCACTTATGTATTTAACTGCTTCAAGACCTGACATCATGTTTGCTGTGTGTATTTGTGCTAGGTTTCAAGCTAATCCGAAAGAGATGCACATGAAAGCTGTGAAGCGGATTCTATGATACCTCAAGTCGAAACCGAAGCTGGGACTTTGGTATCACGCGGAGGGAGATCTAGAGTTGGAGGCGTTCACTGATTCAGACTACGGAGGATGCAGCTTGACGCGCAAGTCAACAACTGGAGGTTGTCAATTCCTGGGAGGGAGACTGGTTTCCTGGCAATGCAAGAAACAGACGTCGGTAGCTGTGTCAACGTGCGAGGCCGAGTATGTTGCTGCTGGTAGTTGCTGCTCACAGGTTCTGTGGATACAACAACAATTGCGGGATTACGGTTTGGCTTACACTCAAACTCCCATTAGGATAGATAACCAATCTACAATTGCTATAACAAATAATCCAGTTAAACACAGTAAAACAAAGCACATAGACATAAGGCATCATTTTTTACGTGATTGTGCTGAAAAGAACTTAATCAAGTTGGTAAAAGTGGCAACGGACGATAATAATGCTGACTTATTTACCAAAGCCTTTGATAAGTCACGGTTTGAATATTTGATTCAACTAAATGGAATGCGCAACCCAGAGTAAATTGACCTTAGTATAATTTTTATTTTTGTTTATAGCTGTAGTCTTTCTTTCTTTTTATAGTAAGTTTGCTAAATTAGGATACTTTCTATTTTTAGTAAGTTAGTAGGTTAGATTATTTTCTTGCTATCTCGTATGAAAATCAAAAGAAAAAAGAGAGAAAACCATAAAAAATTCAAAAAAAGAGAATATCAGAAAAAGAGTTAAGTCTTAGAAACATAGGTTCAAAGTGACGAAAATTAGCACAGTCGTTACAAGAGGGAATCTCAAGGCTAATAAAATACTCAAGAAAAAGTCAAACGTGTCACTAACTTAGATGTATGACCAATCGGTCTTAATTTTTATGTACGAGACATACAAACTTTGATTATAAATGAGGTTTGCAAACAATCTGGGGATGTATAGCAACATCAAATACATCTTAAAATGGAAAGCATAGAAAAATCATACAGAACTGAGAGTCAAAAACATGTAACTCTGTTGTACGTAAGTACAGACCTGTTGCCTCTGTTTTGATTCGGGTTAGCAAGATAAGTCGCTTTTATGTACGTCGGTACAGACCTGTCATCGCTGTCTTGCTAGCTTTAAAAATAAACTTTAAGTCAAACTAAGACACTTTGTTGTATGTAAATACAGACCTGTGTCCGATGTTTGTCTTTTAAAGAAAGTTTGCAAATACCAAAAAGTTAAAATCATTGTCTGTATGCCTTGATCATAAAAGTATGTCTATGTCTGAGTCACGTAAGATAATTTCATGATAAATAAAAATGCCAAGGGATATTCCGAAATGTAGCATGTTTAAAGGGGTAAATACCAACAATCAGCTAAAAGTGTATGTCACGCCAAACAATCAAAGGAATCAAAAATTCCTAAGTGTGAAAGTTTAAGTACTGAAAGTGAGTATCTGACACCGCTATCTGATTGAACCTTTCTTTGATTATGCTCGTCAAAAATATTTTGTTAAGTGTTTAGCATAGGTTGTAAATTTTAAATAAATGTAGTTTAAGTCTAAGTTAAATTTTTGTTCAAAATTTTAGAATTTTATTTTAGTTTTAGTTATTTTTATTTTTCTTTTTCATTTCATTTCATTTTATTTTTAAATTTTACTTAGGAAGAAGGTCAAAAATTACTGAGGGTGCATTCATAGTTGAATAAAATAAACATTGCGTGAAAATCTTGTGCTTAGGGTAAAAGATTTGGCATAGTTTATTCCGTTACACTATAAGTTAGAAAAGGTTGAAAAAGTTGAATTTATTTCAAAAATTTTCAAAGTTTCAGGGTTAATTCGAGTTTAAGCTAAACTCGAATATGGCAGGGCTCGAATCTGTCAGTAGATTCGAAAATGGCATTAAACTCGAATGTTGGTGGTATAAATAGGTCTACAGTGATGGTCATTAACTCACCTGTTTTCGAATCTATTCCTTCGAGTTTGTCTAGGAGATTTCGAATCTAATCTCGAGTTTGTCGTTTTCAAGATACCAACTATTTGTCGAGTTTTTGTCCGTGTGGGTTCGATACTATCAGTAGATTTAGGTATAACCAAGTGTATTGTACAAGATCTAGGTAGTTTTATACGCCATTTAGGCCAAAATCATTAGATTTTGAAGTTTTATTGGTAGAAAGTTTGTTTTTCAGAATTACAAACTTTGAACCGGTGAAAAGTCAAATTAAATACAAATATCAGTGATTAGAACCTAGTAGGACTAATTAGATGTGATTTTCTGAGTCTAACATGGTTAAAATCATGGATTTTTGTGATGATGGTGGCCGATTCCTTCGAGTCTGTTCGTGGCCTGATTCGAGTTTGTCAGTAAACTCGAATAGGTCATTAAACTCGAATGGTACATTAAACTCGAATAGATGTTAATTCGAATCTGTTTGTTCGAGTTTGTCATTATATTTGAATTATTTAATTTAAATTTTAGTTAAGCTTGTAGAAATTCTTAAGTGTTGGATTTTGTTCTTATACAAGTTCAAAATAAAACAAATTTGAATTTAAACAAGTTTATTCATTTTTGATAATTCTAATATTTTATTTGATATATTGTGCAGACATGGCGGATAGAGTATTTGTTCCGAAGCATAATATGGTCATTTTCCCTGACCATGCTATCCCTGAAGCGCAGGCTTTCCGCCAGATGGTGGATTTCTTGGTGGAGTCCAGGATCTCGTACGCACTGTCTCACAATATCCAGATTGTCATTCCTTACGTGCGACAAAGATCATTTGCAAGTAGATTGCACTGTCACTCCGACAGTTCTGAGGACAAGGATTGCTGGTAACCCTTTGGTGTTTTCTGCTGATATTCTTCGTCAAGTGCTTCAATTAGGCACTCAGGAGCAAAAAGATGGGCCTATTGATTTCCAACTATCAATCAGGCAGGCTGCCTTTGTACGAATGGGTTACAGTTTAGATGTTACTAAGTCTTCCTATATGAAAAGTGGGCTAATTGGACAATGGCGATATCTAGCGCATGTGTTCATGGTTTGTTTTGCTGCGAAGAAGGCTGGGTTTGATTATATAGTTTCGATGATCCAATCAGGGATGATCGCGTTAGTCTATAATCGAAAGTTCAGTTTTTCAGAAATGTTCTTCTCAGAGTTCGTTCATCAGATAACGGCTCCGGAGCGTGAAAGATTTCTTCTTTACCCTCGTTTTGTGATGATGCTAATCCGACACTTTTGCCAAATCTGCCGCAGCTGAACGATATTCAGAGCGTTGCAGTCATTGATAAGAGAATTTTTGCCGATTGCTCCTCTCATCGAGGAAGGTTAGCGGTCCCAGTAGAGCGACCTTTGTTCGGTGCTGTGATCGACCCGAATTTCGTAGCCCCTGACGATGCCAACTGGGCAGGAGAGGTGCAAGTTCAGCAGCGACACCCACAGCAACAACGACAGCAACAACCGCGCCCTCAACAACAGTGGAGACGTCAAAGGCCTTCCGCGAGTCAGATTCAGGCAGACAGGCCTTCTACTAGTCAAATTCAAGAGCCACAAGAGGCTGGACCTTCAAGTGCGCCATCGACATCTGATCCGACTTTACAAATGTTGGAAGAGATTTGGGCAGCCGGTCCAAATGCTAATGATGAAATAACTGCTGAATTAGTTGGAGATTTATTGGAGCCTCCAGATGAGAAGTTGATGTGTTTAAGCAAATTGATGATTATCAACCAGTGCCAGAAGGCGAAGCCATTTCAACTTCTGAGTCTGAAGAAATGGAAGAGATTGAAGTTGAGGTTCCAGAGACTGTAACAGAAAATCCGTCTATCCAAATAGGAACATATGGATCGAGAATAGTGGTAACAAATGAAGAAGCTACAAGGCGACGAGCGTCGAGGGAGTCTGATGACTCAGATTTTGAGGAGGAAGAAGTTGCTCCGTTGGTAACAAGGCAAAGCGCAAAGCGTCATAGATTCATGCAGGGAGCTTCCTCGACCTCTGCTTCACAGCCAGAAATACCTCAACCTCCACCCGCTCAATCTACCATTCCGCCACCACCACCACCTGTTGAACCATACATTCCATCACCAATCATTCCAACCCCCATACAATCCATACCATCCACTTCATCCACCTTCATGGACAACCAACGGTTTTCAGAGCTGAAAAGCAGAGTCGACTTCCAACAATCCAAATCTTTGGTTTGACAACGGCTCTCGGCGAAATACAGAAGCATAATGCCCAAATAGACATCGAGAATGCCGAGTTGAAGAAAGTTGTGGGCAAGATTCAGGAAGAAAACTTGGAACTTAAAACCTTTGTTGCTGATCAGGCGGCCGAAATACGATCGATGCGCTCCCTTATTGAGAAATTATTGAAAAACCTAAAGGCTCAGGGGGAGACAAGGTGCCGGGATCAGGAAGAGCTGCCCAGGGAGGGAGATGATGATGGCAATGATCCCAGCGCGCAAAGAGATAATGAGCCAGTAGATTTTTCTGCTGCTCAGCATGCTGAGACTCAGGGGGAGCCAGGTCAATCGGGAGCTGAAGGGGGAGAGGCTAGTTCATCAAAGGTCTCAGAAAGTGAAGTTCGTGAGATAATTGAAGCATTGATGGACATTGATGAAGATCCTCTAGAACTCGAATTCGACTTTGAAGATGATATAGAAGATCTAGAAGAAGGAGAGTTTATTCCAGATGATATTGCTGAGTGGAAGTCTGATGAGGAGGTTGTGATGGATGAAGACGCTATGTAAATGAAGTAATCATTCAATCCCAGCCTGTCACAGAACTATATGAGCAAAATGATCAACACGTAATAGATATTGATGACGTCAAATTGGCTTCGGTAGATGATTCAGAACTGGAGGAGGCTGAAAGAGAGCCAAGCAGAGCTGAATTGCTAAATCTTTGGTTCCGCAAGGAAGAGAAGAAGACTGAGCCAAAAATGAAGAAGAAGATGAGGAATCCAGGTGCAGAAAACTTCTCTAGAGGTATTATTAGCTGGTTCTTCGACAGAGAACTGCAGCTTTTTATTCTGAAGAGAAGAGATGGACTCCAGTACATGAGGCGCAAGCTTAAAGTATTCAACACATTGCCGAAGGTAGAAGTGAAGGAGTTAGCCTGGAAATAGTTGATCAATATTGGAAATGACCCCTATGCTGAAGTGATCGCTAAGATAATCAGAAGAGAGGGGAGATTTGGAAAGTTTGAAAGACTCAAGCCGAGGTCTGGAAAAAGAGTCGAAGATACATCAAGAATAGACCCTCATACAGGTATGCCATGGGCGAAAATGGTTTACAAACCTGTTAAGTGCTTAAGAAGGGTGCCAATGAAGAAGATGCCACAGGATATTTTGAGCAACATGAAGTGGTGGTACATTGACAACGAAACTGCTGAAGCAATAATGGAGGATTCTGACGACAAAGTGATTTTGCGAGTATAGGATCCTCTACATCTGATAAACCTATCAAAAGACGATCTGAAGAAGCTTCATGGTCATCATATCTTCTTTCATGAAGGATGGAGATCTGAAGCCAGAAAGTTCCAAAAGGTAGTCAGAGTATGTATAGATGCAGGTATATACGCAGGTAGTAGTATATATAGCTCTAGTACTTAATCAAGACGTAAATAGTTAGTTAGAAGCTATCGTCAAGGGGGAGTCTGTTGGTACACCTTGTGTGACGATAGCAGTCTAAGTGATCTAGCATTTTGGTTCAAGTAATATTCAAAGTATTGGGTATTAACGAGTGTTTGATATATATGTTTATATGTGTTAGATAGTTATTGATTGTATGTTTGAACTTGATGTAACGTATTACAAGAAGTTCAAACATAAAGTTCAAAGATAAATTCAAGCATAAGTTAAAAACATAAGTTTCAAATACAGGTTAAATATGTGAAAGTCGAATTTAGATTAAATTCGAATTCTCTAAGTAACTGGGATTCGAATCTAGGACAGATTCGAATATGATCCATAAGGCAGATTCGAGAATGTCAAGGGGACAAACTCGAATGGGCCTTGGGCCTGATTCGAGTTTGGCCCATGACAAACTCGAATGAGCCTCTATAATTAGGGATTAACTCGAATCATTAGCATACTTTTGCAGATTTCGTGTGAGTGATTAGCAAAAGGCGATCTCGAGTTTATCAGCTTTGTGAGTGTTCTTTCAGAGAGAATCATCTTGTAGGTTCGTTCGTGTTCGTCCGTACAGCTTGTTGATAGTCTCCGTGTTTCGTGTGAGAGTTGTTTCCGTCAAGCCGTTAACGAGGATTCCGCACTCGTTGACGGTGTCGCGTCTAGATAGATCTGTAGTGTGTAGACCTTACAATATCCATGATGACAAAGTCTATAGGAAATACGAACTTATCAACCTTCACCAACATGTTCTCAGTGATACCCCTAGGAAACTTCACTGATCGGTCTGCCAACTGTATACTCAAACGAGTGGGCTTTGGCTCTCCGAGACCGAGTCTAGCATATAAAGATGTGGGCATAAGATTGATGCTAGCTCCTAGATCCGTAAGGGCGTTCGCTACATGAAGATTACCAATATGACATGGTATAGTAAAACTGTGTCAGGATCATCTTGCTTGACTGGAAGCTTGTTTTGGAGCACAGGTGAACACTCGGCATTCATCTCTACTGTGTCCAAATGTAACATCCGGCACTAAACCAGGTTAGCAACAATGACCTAATCTGTATTTAATAGCCAATTATACCCTAATCAGTGGTCATTAGAAATTAATCAAGTGATTAACAAGGGTTATTAGAAAATTCAACTCAATTAGAATCAAATTCATCGGTGCGATGAATCGGGAAATCAATTAAACCGATCAATTTACGATATGAGGGATTAATTCAACTAAGTACATAATTAAATTATGATTAGTGACACTAATCATATACTAATACAATTACTTAACATTAATTATGCAAGACTAAAACAATTCATTAAAACAATGCATTCAAAAGTATTTATGAATTTACAAGAAAAGGGAAATACAAGAATACATTCTAAATACTTTTATACAAAAAAAACCTATATATAAATACATGAAAATAATCCATAAAAATCTGGTCATAGGGTAGTACTACCCAAGATTTGATTTCAATTTTTTATTTCCCAACTCCATAACCTTTCATAATCAAATCTTTCACACCCCATTCTCCTTTCATTTCAACATGATCTTACACTCCACCTCCATTTGAAAGACCAAGACTTTGCCTATAAATAGAGGGCTTCCTTTTCATTATTTTCACACCAAAATATCTCTTTCTCTCCTCTCAAAACCGGATCCCACACACACACACACTACAAACATTTTCATTCAAGTGTTCTTGGTGAAATTCAAGTGTTCTTGGTGAACTTCAAGTGTTCTTGGTTCAAATCTTGCAAGAGTTCCAACTTCTTCTCAATTTCATACTCCAAATACATCAAAGTAAGTAAATACTAACTTATTTCATCATATATTTATGTTTATATAAGTCTTGCATAATATATATAATCACCAACAACAACAAGTTTCATAAAAACTCAAGTTTATAAGTTTCTAGTTTTATTTTTAAGTTGTTTCTTTAAATGTGTTTATGAATATATGAACACATTATAAAAGTGTTAATATTATGAAAACATGTGATATATATGTGTTTTTATAACTATTATGACTTTTATACAAGTAGTCTTTGAATAAACAACAAGAATCATAAGTTGTTTCAAGTTTATAAACTACGGATTTTCGGCAGAAAATTTATATCGACTTTGAAAAATCATAACTAAATCATAACTCAACGAAATGAGTTGATTCTTGTCTCAAAAGTTAGATCTATGTCTTAACTATAGATCTGCAATTTTTCATAATTTATTTTGAAGTTTAAGACCTCCAGAAATTATTTGAGAAACCGAAAGTTTGACAGCTCAAAAATGGTCAACATAGCGTTTTTAACGAGATTTTTCACCAACCTAAACAACTCGAAAAATGGCCGTTCTTGATTCTAAAAATCCTTTGTATATAGTAGTTTAATGTCCTAGAAAACCAAAGTCTAAAACATTTTGGAGCTTGGTCAAAAACAGCCTCAAAGTAGGCCGAAAAACCTCCGAAAAAGCTGGAAAATTGTATATATATATATAAACTTGACGTTTTAAGCGCACTTTATTTATAAACTTGTAATGTTGGGTGATTTAAGACATAAAAATCTATAAATATACATATTATCATATATTAGTGATATTAAGTCCTTATCATCATTTAGGACTCGGTTAAACACCTCCGGTTTCATCACCCATCAAACAACGCACTTTTGCATTTTTGCGCGTCGTTTTGCCATCACAAGTTCGGTGAGTCTTCATAGCCCCTATTTTTCACTATCTATTGGGGTGGAAATACATGCACTGTTTTTCATGTGGACATCAAAACTGTTTATTTCTTATATGTATTACATGTTCGGATTCCATCAGCCCTTATATCATGAACCGTTAATTGCATTTATTTGTAAGCGCGAGTATATTGTGGATAGATCTATTGGGAGTCATGTCCCCCATTCGTGTTAGCTCGGTTCGGCTAACAGCGAGTGCATATATATTCAACACACGGTATTACGTATGGGAATACTGCACAGGGCAAACTCATTCTAATTAAGCTTCGGTTGCATGATGGTTTATGTAATACATACACGGAATTTATGATTTTATAAATTCAACTCATCTGATAATGTCCATACAACTGGTCTTTTCGCGTAAACCTATGAGCTCACCAACAATTTTTGTTGACGTATTTTAGCATGTATTTTCAGGTAATTAAGGCAAGTATGCCTTCAGAAGTAACCACTTTCAAGCTTCCGCACTTAAGGAGTCGCATTCTTTTTCAAACCGTCGGAGATTTATTTGCATTATTTTGGATAATTTAATTATGTATTCAAATCTCTGTACCTTGCGAACTACTCTTTATTATTTACGGGTTATGTAAAACGTTTCTACCCTTTTAAGGTTATATCGATGTATTTTTGAAAACGTCCATATAGTGGTCGTTCATTATGATTATGGTCACGCTTCCGCACTCGTCACGCCTCGCTGCCAACCGGGGTAGCAGGGTGTGACAGATTGGTATCAGAGCCATAGTTATAGTGAACTAGGTTGCATTAGTACCTAGACTATAACTGTTACAAAAACTAAACTTTCTTCAAGAACTGTGAACACATATATGGACCCTGATGACAATAACATGTCGAAATTCACCCCTAGGGAAAGGGTGTCACTAGCACAACGGGAGTCTATCCCAGTACCTGCCCATCAGCCAAGCCCGCCGCAGTAGTAACCAGCAAGCATAGAACAGTGGGGATGGATGCCTCACACTCTCCAAGAGTGGAGAAACGAGGAGGGGATCCAAATCCAGTTTGAAGTCAGAACACCATCTTCCTCTCAAGTGCCGACACTTACCTAGAAACCTATGTAACAAACGATGCCCCTGTTGGTGGCAAGGGCCGCCAGACACGACCTCCAATTTCGACAAAATCCACCAAGAGGTCGGTGAGATCTTTGCAAGGATTAAGTAGGAGGCAATGCAAACCACCAATAAACCTTAGGCCAACCAGAATACCCAGGCGATTTAACAAGACGGAATCGACGAATTGTGACAGCACCTAGCGGAGCACAAAGCCCACACTGCAGAACTAACCCAATGACTTAACGCTCTGGAGTACGAGGAAACCCCGGAGGCATCTCTTTATAGTATTTCTCTAGGCTTTACTATCTGATATATCTTAGGGTAAATAAGGCTTAAGAATTTATCAGAAAATATCGACCATATCATATACAAAGATTAAGTATCAAGAACTTTTATGAGGAATTAAGTTTTAACTACAACTCTGCGTAGGAAAAGATAAAGTTGTGACTATCTGCCTAAGAAATTTCAAACCCGTTGACTTATCCTCATACCCCATTAGATACCACTTATGCATTTCTACTATTTGATACTGGTGCTGATAGGAGCTTTATATCCACTAAGTTCACTAAGCAGATAAATTCCATTAAATGCTACTTATGCTATTGAGGTTGATGACAGTGAGACGCTTAAGACAAATAATATAAGTCGAGGATGCTCCTTAGAATTAGTAGGCCGACTCTTTGAAACAGACATGATACCCATCAAACTGGGAAGTGTTTACCTGGTCATAGGCATAGATTGGCTATCGAAAATCGTGTGGAAATAGTATGCAACAAGAACACAGTTCATATTCCTTTAGCCAATAAGAAGGTCCTTACTGTCCAACGCAAAGCATGAAATACCAAAGTAAGCATCATCTCTAGCATTAGGACCCTGAAGTGTGGATAGAGAGGGAGCCAAAGGGACAGCGGCTCGAAAATATTCTTATTATTTATGGTTACCCCAAAGTTCTTCCAGAACACTTACCTGAACTCCCAACATCGAGGCAACTCAAATTCAAAAATAGGCCTAGTATCAGCTGCGAATCGTCCAACCAACTGTAGTAGCTCTTAGATAAAAGGTTTATCAAACCGAGTTCCTCGCTCTAGAGGAGCTCCAGTTTTGTTCATAAAGAAGAAGAATGGAACCTTCAGAATGTGCATCAATTACTAAGAGCTAGATTAACTAAAAGAACCGACACCCGCTCACAAGGATCAATGACTTATTTGACCAAACTCCAAGAATTAAGCTTCTGTTAGAAGATCGACCTAAGGTCTGGTTATCATCAGGTTAGAGTTCGCAAGAAAGATATTTCAAAGACAGCCTTCAGATTCCATTTCGGTCAACATAAATTCCTATTAATGCCGTTGGGAATAACCTGTGCCCCAACGATACTCATGGACCTCATTAGGTGTGCAAACCTTATCTAGACAAATTCGTGATTGTATTCTTGAATGACTTCTTAATCTACTCACGAAACAAGGAGGAGCACGAGCAAACATTTAAGACTGATTCTAGAGTTGTTGAAGAAAGAACAACTATATGCCAAGCTTTCAAAGTTTGACTTTTGACTAAGATAGGTAAGATTTCTCAGTCACGTGATCAATAGTAAAGGAATCCAAGTTGACCCCGCCAAGATCGAGACTATCAGAAATTGGTTAACTCTTAGAACCCCCATAAAAATACGACGATCCTTAAGACTTGCCACTTATTATAAGCAATTATCAGAAATTTCTCTAAGTTCACCAGAGCTCTAACAAAACTGACCCGAAAGGACATTAAGTATGATTGGAGCAAGGATCAGGAGATATCATTTCAGTTATTAAAGCACAAACTGTGCAGCGCGCCTATTTTGTCCATACCTAAGAGGAACGAGAAATTTATAGATTACTATGACACTTCACACAATGGGCTGATGTAGAAAGATAAGGTCATAGCTTATACTTCATGAAAACTTAAGGGTCACGAGGTGAATTACACAACGCATGATCTAGATCTTGGAACAGTAGTCTTTACCCTTAAGACTTGAAGACATTAGTTGTACGGTAAGAAGTGCATTACACTCACGGACCCTAAGAGCCTCCAACACGTCTTGAACCAGAAAGAGTCGAATACGAAGTAGTACCGTTGGATGGAACTAATAAGTAATTGTAACCGTGAAAATTCGTTATCACCTGAGGAAAACTAATGAGCTAAGCTGTTAAGAGTACAAGTGGATAAATAGTTTAGGATAAGGGCTAGTAAAAATCGATATTTCGTGAATAGAATATGATTACTCTGTTTGGTGGAATAAGAAAGCTGACTATGGATGAAGGACACAAATTAAGATATGTCGTTCACCCCGGATCCGATAAAATGTATCATGACCTTAAGGAGCTATACGGGTGGCCTATCATGAACAATGACATTGCCAAATCGGTCAGAAAATTCCTAACACGCTCCAAAGTTAAGATAAACCATCAGAAACCATTTGGGTAATAGTCGACAACCTAACAAAATCCACGCGTTCCTACCAATCAAGAAGAACATCAGGATGAATAAGCTAGTCCAAACGTACCTCAAGGAAGTCGTCTCCGGACACGGAGTGCCTATTATAATCATTTTGATATGGATAGCAGATCTACAGCTAAGCTTTTGGCAATTATTATAGCAAACTGTGGATACAAACCTAGACTTGAGTACCACATATCACTCTCAGACCAATGGTCAGAATAATAGAACGATCCAAACCCTAGAACATACATTAAGAGCCTGTGTAATGGATACTCATTCGCCTTAGTGGAATTATCGTACTACAATAGCTATCACTCAAGTATTAAAGCTGCTCCGTTTGAAGCCCTCTACGGGCGAAAGTGTCGATCACCTCTTTGTTGGGCTGAAGTAGGAGATAGTCAGATCACTGGACCTGAGATCATCCAAGAGACTACAGAAAAGATAGCCCAGATTCGTAACCGATTAAAGATCGCGCGGGATCGGCAGAAAAGTTATGCAGACATTCGACGGAAGGATTTGGAGTTCCAAGAGGGAGATCAAGTAATGTTAAAAGTCTCGCCTTGGAAGGGCGTAATCCGTTTTTGGAAACGAGGAAAACTCAATCCTCGTTATATCGGACCATTCAAGATCACCAAAGGAATTGGCCCGGTAGCTTACCGACTCGACCTGCCCCCAGAGCTTAATAACGTTCATAATACCTTCCACGTGTCCAATCTTAAGAAGTGTCTGGCTGATGAATCACTCGTTATACCCATGGACGAGCTGGAGTTAGACGATAAGTTGAACTTCATTGAGCAACCTGTAGAAATAATGGACCGCGAAGTCAAGAAACTAAAGCACAGCCGGATCCCGATAATAAAAGTCAGATGGAACTCTAAGCGAGGTCCTGAGTTTACGTGGGAACGCGAGGATCAGTTCCGGGAAAAATACCCTCACCTGTTCTCAGATATTCAAGCAGTAGAGAACACGAGCTAATTTCGGGACGAAATTCCCTTAACAGGGGGAGACTGTAACATCCGGCCCTGAACCAGGTTAGCAACAAAACCCTAATCCACATTTAATAGTCAATTATAGTCTAATCAGTGGTCATTAGAAATTAATCAAGTGATTAACAAGGTTTATTAGAAAATTCAACTCAATTAGAATCAAATTCATCAGTGCGATGAATCGGAAAATCAATTAATCCGATCGATTTACGATATGAGGGATTAATTCAACTAAGTACATAATTAAATTATGATTAGTGACACTAATCATACACTAATACAATTACTTAACATTAATTATGCAAGACTAAAACAATTCATTAAAACAATGCATTCAAAAGTATTTTTGAATTTACAAGAAAAGGGAAATACAAGAATACATTCTAAATACTTTTATACAAAAAAAATATATATAAATACATGAAAATAATCCATAAAAATCTGGTCATAGGGTAGTACTACCCAAGATTTGATTTCAATTTTTTATTTCCCAACTCCATAACCTTTCATAATCAAATCTTTCACACCCCATTCTCCTTTCATTTCAACATGATCTTACACTCCACCTCCATTTGAAAGACCAAGACTTTGCCTATAAATAGAGGGCTTCCTTTTCATTATTTTCACACCAAAATATCTCTTTCTCTCCTCTCAAAACCGGATCCCACACACACACACACTACAAACATTTTCATTCAAGTGTTCTTGGTGAAATTCAAGTGTTCTTGGTAAACTTCAAGTGTTCTTGGTTCAAATCTTGCAAGAGTTCCAACTTCTTCTCAATTTCATACTCCAAGCACATCAAAGTAAGTAAATACTAACTTATTTCATCATATATTTATTGTTATATAAGTCTTGCATAATATATATAATCACCAACAACAACAAGTTTCATAAAAACTCAAGTTTATAAGTTTCTAGTTTTATTTTTAAGTTGTTTCTTTAAATGTGTTTATGAATATATGAACACATTATAAAAGTGTTAATATTATGAAAACATGTGATATATATGTGTTTTTATAACTATTATGACTTTTATACAAGTAGTCTTTGAATAAACAACAAGAATCATAAGTTGTTTCAAGTTTATAAACTACGGATTTTCGGCAGAAAATTTATATCGACTTTGAAAAATCATAACTAAATCATAACTCAACGAAATGAGTTGATTCTTGTCTCAAAAGTTAGATCTATGTCTTAACTATAGATCTGCAATTTTTCATAATTTATTTTGAAGTTTAAGACCTCCAGAAATTATTTGAGAAACCGAAAGTTTGACAGCTCAAAAATGGCAACATAGCGTTTTTAACGAGATTTTTCACCAACCTAAACAACTCGAAAAATGGCCGTTCTTGATTCTAAAAATCCTTTGTATATAGTAGTTTAATGTCCTAGAAAACCAAAGTCTAAAACATTTTGGAGCTTGGTCAAAGACAGCCTCAAAGTAGGCCGAAAAACCTCCGAAAAAGCTGGAATATTATATATATATAAACTTGACGTTTTAAGCAAATCTTATTTTTAAACATGTAATGTTGGGTGATTTAAGACATAAAAATCTATAAATATACATATTATCATATATTAGTAACATTAAGTCCTTATTATCATTTAGGACTCGGTTAACCATCTCCGGTTTCATCACCTATCAAACTATGCAAACTTGCATTTTGCGCATATTTCTCCATCACAAGTTCGGTGAGTCTTCATAGCCCCTATTTTTCACTATCTATTGGGGTGGAAATACATGCACTGTTTTTCATATGGACATCAAAACTGTTTATTTCTTATATGTATTACATGTTCGGATTCCATCAGCCCTTATATCAGGAACCGTTAATTGCATTTATTTGTAAGCGCGAGTATATTGTGGATAGATCTATTGGGAGTCATGTCCCCCATTCGTGTTAGCTCGGTTCGGCTAACAGCGAGTGCATATATATTCAACACACGGTATTACGTATGGGAGTACTGCACAGGGCAAACTCATTCTAATTAAGCTTCGGTTGCATGATGGTTTATGTAATACATACACGGAATTTATGATTTTATAAATTCAACTCATCTGATAATGTCCATACAACTGGTCTTTTCGCGTAAACCTATGAGCTCACCAAAAATTTTTGTTGACGTATTTTAGCATGTATTTTCAGGTAATTAAGGCAAGTATGCCTTCAGAAGTAACCACTTTCAGGCTTCCGCACTTAAGGAGTCGCATTCTTTTTCAAACCGTCGGAGATTTATTTGCATTATTTTGGATAATTTAATTATGTATTCAAATCTCTGTACCTTGCGAACTACTCTTTATTATTTACGGGTTATGTAAAACATTTCTACCTTTTAAAGTTATATCGATGTATTTCTTTGAAAACGTCCATATAGTGGTCGTTCATTATGATTATGGTCACGCTTCCGCACTCGTCACGCCTCGCTGCCAACCGGGGTAGCAGGGTGTGACATTTACCGACATGTATGGAAGCATCTGCCTCTGCTTGTTCCTTGATTACTTAATTGTATGTTAGGAACGTATAATAGACACTGTTGAAACTGGACAATTGCTGCTGCATGTTCCTTGATTACTTGCATTGCTCAGGACCGCTCTGAGTGACAGATTGCATTACTTACTTGCATATGTTTCGGTACTTATTGGTGATTGTTTCTGACTTGTATGGAAACATCTGCTGCTCCTTGTTTCCTTGATTACTTAATTGTATGTTAAGAACGTATGACAGACACTGCTAAAACTGGACAACTGCTGCAGCATGTTCCTTGACTACTTGCATTGCTCAGGACCGCTGTGAGTGACAGATTGCATTACTTACTTGCATATGTTTCGGTACTTACTTGTGATTATTACTGACTTATATGGAAACATCTGCTGCTGCTTGTTTCTTGATTACTTAAATATATGTTAGGAATGTATGATAGAAACTGCTGAAACTGGACAACTGCTGCTGCATGTTCCTTGATTACTTGCATTGCTCAGGACCGCTGCGAGTGACAGATTGCATTACTTACTTGCATATGTTTCGGTACTTATTGGTGATTGTTTCTGACTTGTATGGAATCATCTGCTGCTGCCTGTTCCTTGATTAGTTAATTGTATGTTAGGAACGTATGATAGACACTGTTGAAACGGAACAACTGCTGCTGCATGTTCCTTGATTACTTGCATTGCTCAGGACGGCTGTGAGTGACATATTGCATTACTTACTTGCATATGTTTCGGTACTTCTTGGTGATTGTTACTGACTTGTATGGAAACATATGCTGCTCCTTGTTCCTTGATTACTTAATTGTATGTTAGGAACGTCTGATAGACACTGCTGAAACTGGACAACTGCTGCAGCATGATCCTTCATTACTTGCATTACTCAGGACCGCTGTGAGTGACAGATTGCATTACTTACTTGCATATGTTTAGTTACTTACTGGTAATTATTACTGACTTATATGGAAACATCTGTTGCTGCTTGTTTCTTGATTACTTAATTATATGTTAGGAACGTATGATAGACACTGTTGAAGCTGGACAACTGCTGCTGCATGTTCCTTGATTACTTGCATTGCTCAGGACCGCTGTGAGTGACAGATTGCATTACCTACTTGCATATGTTTCGGTACTTACTAGTGATTGTTTCTGACTTGTATGGAAACATCTGCTGCTCCTTGTTTCCTTGATTACTTAATTGTATGTTAGGATTGTATGACATACACTGCTAAAACTGGACAACTGCTGCTGCATGTTCCTTGATTACTTGCATTGCTCAGGACCGCTGTGAGTGACAGATTGCATTACTTACTTGCATATGTCGCGGTACTTACTGGTGATTAATACTGACCTATATGGAAACATCCGCTGCTACTTGTTTCTTGACTACTTAATTATATGTTAGGAACGTATGATAGACACTGCTGAAACTGGACAACTGCTGCTGCATGTTCCTTGATTACTTGCATTGCTCAGGACCGCTGCGAGTGACAGATTGCATTACTTACTTGCATATGTTTCGGTAAATATTGGTGATTGTTACTGACTTGTATGGAAACATCTGCTGCTGCCTGTTCCTTGATTACTTAATTGGTATGTTAGGAACGTATGATAGACACTGCTGAAACTGGACAACTGCTGCTGCATGTTCCATGATTACTTGCATTGCACAGGACCGCTGTGAGTGACAGATTGCATTACTTACTTGCATATGTTTCGGTACTTACTAGTGATTGTTACTGACTTATATGGAAACATCTGCTGCTGCTTGTTCCTTGATTACTTGCATTGCTCAGGACCGCTGCGAGTGACAGATTGCATTACTTACTTGCATATGTTTCGGTACTTATTGGTGATTGTTTCTGACTTGTATGGAATCATCTGCTGCTGCCTGTTCCTTGATTACTTAATTGTATGTTAGGAACGTATGATAGACACTGTTGAAATGGAACAACTGCTGCTGCATGTTCCTTGATTACTTGCATTGCTCAGGACGGCTGTGAGTGACATATTGCATTACTTATTTGCATATGTTTCAGTACTTCTTGGTGATTGTTACTGACTTGTATGGAAACATATGCTGCTCCTTGTTCCTTGATTTCTTAATTGTATGTTAGGAACGTCTGATAGACACTGCTGAAACTGGACAACTGCTGCAGCATGATCCTTGATTACTTGCATTACTTAGGACCGCTGTGAGTGACAGATTGCATTACTTACTTGCATATGTTTAGTTACTTACTGGTGATTATTACTGACTTATATGGAAACATCTGTTGCTGCTTGTTTCTTGATTACTTAATTATATGTTAGGAACGTATGATAGACACTGTTGAAGCTGGACAACTGCTGCTGCATGTTCCTTGATTACTTGCATTGCTCAGGACCGCTGTGAGTGACAGATTGCATTACCTACTTGCATATGTTTCGGTACTTACTAGTGATTGTTTCTGACTTGTATGGAAACATCTGCTGCTCCTTGTTTCCTTGATTACTTAATTGTATGTTAGGATTGTATGACATACACTGCTAAAACTGGACAACTGCTGCTGCATGTTCATTGATTACTTGCATTGCTCAGGACCGCTGTGAGTGACAGATTGCATTACTTACTTGCATATGTTGCGGTACTTACTGGTGATTAATACTGACCTATATGGAAACATCCGCTGCTGCTTGTTTCTTAATTACTTAATTATATGTTAGGAACGTATGATAGACACTGCTGAAACTGGACAACTGCTGCTGCATGTTCCTTGATTACTTGCATTGCTCAGGACCGCTGCGAGTGACAGATTGCATCACTTACTTGCATATGTTTCGGTAAATATTGGTGATTGTTACTGACTTGTATGGAAACATCTGTTGCTGCCTGTTCCTTGATTACTTAATTGGTATGTTAGGAACGTATGATAGACACTGCTGAAACTGGACAACTGCTGCTGCATGTTCCTTGATTACTTGCATTGCACAGGACCGCTGTGAGTGACAGATTGCATTACTTACATGCATATGTTTCGGTACTTACTAGTGATTGTTACTGACTTATATGAAAACATCTGCTGCTGCTTGTTTCTTGATTACATAAACATATGTTAGGAACGTATTATAGACACTGCTGAAACTGGACAACTGCTGCTGCATGTTCCTTGATTACTTGCAATGCTCAGGACCGCTGCGAGTGACAGATTTCATTACTTACTTGCATATGTTTCGGTACTTATTGGTAATTGTTTCTGACTTGTATGGAATCATCTGCTGCTGCTTGTTCCTTGATTACTTAATTGTATGTTAGGAACGTATGATAGACACTGTTGAAACTGGACAACTGCTGCTGCGTGTTCCTTGATTACTTGCATTGCTCAGGACCGCTGTGAGTGACAGATTGCATTACCTACTTGCATATGTTTCGGTACTTATTGGTGCTTGTTACTGACTTGTATGGAAACATATGCTGCTCCTTGTTCCTTGATTACTTAATTGTATGTTAGGAACGTCTGATAGACACTGCTGAAACTGGACAACTGCTGCAGCATGTTTCTTGATTACTTGCATTGCTCAGGACCGCTGTGAGTGACAGATTGCATTACTTACTTGCATATGTTTAGGTACTTACTGGTGATTCTTACTGACTTATATGGAAACATCTGCTGCTACTTGTTTCTTGATTACTTAATTATATGTTAGGAACGTATGATAGACACTGCTGAAACTAGACAACTGTTGCTGCATGTTCCTTTATTACTTGCATTGCTCAGGACCGTTGCGAGTGACAAATTGCATTACTTACTTGCATATGTTTCGGTACTTATTGGTGATTGTTTCTGACTTGTATGGAAACATCTGCTGCTCCTTGTTTCCTTGATTACTTAATTGTATGTTAAGAACGTATGACAGACACTGCTAAAACTGGACAACTGCTGCTGCATGTTCCTTGATTACTTGCATTGCTCAGGACCGCTGTGAGTGACAGATTGCATTACTTACTTGCATATGTTGCGGTACTTACTGGTGATTAATACTGACCTATATGTAAACATCCGCTGCTGCTTGTTTCTTGATTACTTAATTATTTGTTAGGAACGTATGATAGACACTGTTGAAACTGGACAACTGCTGCTGCATGTTCCTTGATTACTTGCATTGCTCAGGACCGCTACGAGTGACAGATTGCATTACTTACTTGCATATGTTTCGGTAAATATTGGTGATTGTTACTGACTTGTATGGAAACATCTGCTGCTGCCTGTTCCTTGATTACTTAATTGGTATGTTAGGAACGTATGATAGACACTGCTGAAACTAGACAACTGCTGCAGCATGTTCCTTGATTACTTGCATTGCTCAGGACCGCTGTGAGTGACAGATTGCATTACTTACTTGTATATGTTTCGGTACTTACTAGTGATTGTTACTGACTTATATTGAAACATCTGCTGCTGCTTGTTTCTTGATTACTTAAACATATGTTAGGAACGTATTATAGACACTGCTGAAACTGGACAACTGCTGCTGCATGTTCCTTGATTACATGCATTGCTCAGGACCGCTGCGAGTGACAGATTTCATTACTTACTTGCATATGTTTCGGTACTTATTGGTGATTGTTTCTGACTTGTATGGAATCATCTGCTGCTGCTTGTTCCTTGATTACTTAATTGTATGTTAGGAACGTATGATAGGCACTGTTGAAACTGGACAACTGCTGCTGCATGTTCCTTGATTACTTGCATTGCTCAGGACCGCTGTGAGTGACAGATTGCATTACCTACTTGCATATGTTTCGGTACTTATTGGTGCTTGTTACTGACTTGTATGGAAACATATGCTGCTCCTTGTTCCTTGATTACTTAATTGTATGTTAGGAACGCCTGATAGACACTGCTGAAACTGGACAACTGCTGCAGCATGTTCTTTGATTACTTGCATTGCTCAGGACCGCTGTGAGTGACAGATTGCATTACTTACTTGCATATGTTTAGGTACTTACTGGTGATTATTACTGACTTATATGGAAACATCTGCTGCTGCTTGTTTCTTGATTACTTAATTATATGTTAGGAACGTATGATAGACACTGCTGAAACTGGACAACTGCTGCTGCATGTTCCTTGATTACTTGCATTGCTCAGGACCGTTGCGAGTGACAGATTGCATTACTTACTTGCATATGTTTCGGTACTTATTGCTGATTGTTTCTGACTTGTATGGAAACATCTGCTGCTCCTTGTTTCCTTCATTACTTAATTGTATGTTAAGAACGTATGACAGACACTGCTAAAACTGGACAACTGCTGCTGCATGTTCCTTGATTACTTGCATTGCTCAGGACCGCTGTGAGTGACAGATTGCATTACTTACTTGCATATGTTTCGGTACTTACTGGTGATTAATACTAACCTATATGGAAACATCCGCTGCTGCTTGTTTCTTGATTACTTAATTATATGTTAGGAACGTATGATAGACACTGCTGAAACTGGACAACTGCTGCTGCATGTTCCTTGATTACTTGCATTGCTCAGGACCGCTGCGAGTGACAGATTGCATTACTTACTTGCATATGTTTCGGTAAATATTGGTTATTGTTACTGACTTGTATGGAAACATCTGCTGCTGCCTGTTCCTTGATTACTTAATTGGTATGTTAGGAACATATGATAGACACTGCACAAACTGGACAACTGCTGCTGCATGTTCCTTGATTACTTGCATTGCTCAGGACCGCTGTGAGTGACAGATTGCATTAATTACTTGCATATGTTTCGGTACTTATTGGTGATTGTTTACCGACTTGTATGGAAGCATCTGCCTCTGCTTGTTCCTTGATTACTTAATTGTATGTTAGGAACGTATAGTAGACACTGTTGAAACTGGACAATTGCTGCTGCATGTTCCTTGATTACTTGCATTGCTCAGGACCGCTCTGGGCGACAGATTGCATTACTTACTTGCATATGTTTCGGTACATATTGGTGATCGTTACTGACTTGTATGGAAACATCTGCTGTTGCTTGTTCCTTGATTACTTAATTGTATGTTAGGAACGTATAATAGACACTGCTGAAACTGGACAACTACTGATGCATGTTCCTTGATTACTAGCATTGCTCAGGACCGCTGTGAGTGACAGATTGCATTACTTACTTGCATATGTTTTGGTACTTATTGGTGATTGTTTCTGACTTGTATGGAAACATCTGCTGCTCCTTGTTCCTTGTTTACTTAATTGTATGTCAAGAACATATGATAGACACTGCTGAAACTGGACAACTGCTGCTGCCTCTTCCTTGATTACTGCATTGCTTAGGACCGCTGTGAGTGACAGATTGCATTACTAACTTGCATATGTTTCGGTACTTATTGGTGATTGTTACTGACTTGTATGGAAACATATGCTACTCCTTGTTCCTTGATTACTTAATTGTGTGTTAGGAACGTATAATAGACACTGCTGAAACTGGACAACTGCTGCAGCGTGTTCCTTGATTACTTGCATTGCTCAGGACCGCTGTGAGTGACAGATTGCATTACTTACTTGCATATGTTTCGGTACTGACTAGTGATTATTACTGACTTATATGGAAACATTTGCTGCTGCTTGTTTCTTGATTACTTAAACATATGTTAGGAACGTATGATAGACACTGCTGAAACTGGACAACTGCTGCTGCATGTTCCTTGATTACTTGCATTGCTCAGGACCGTTGCGAGTGACAGATTGCATTGCTTACTTGCATATGTTTCGGTAGTTATTGCTGATTGTTTCTGACTTGTATGGAAACATCTGCTGCTCCTTGTTTCCTTGATTACTTAATTGTATGTTAAGAACGTATGACAGACACTGCTAAAACTGGACAACTGCTGCTGCATGTTCCTTGATTACTTGCATTGCTCAGGACCGATGTGAGTCACAGATTGCATTACTTACTTGCATATGTTGCGGTACTTACTGGTGATTAATACTGACCTATATGTAAACATCCGCTGCTGCTTGTTTCTTGATTACTTAATTATATGTTAGGAACGTATGATAGACACTGCTGAAACTGGACAACTGCTGCTGGATGTTCCTTGATTACTTGCATTGCTCAGGACCGCTGCGAGTGACAGATTGCATTACTTACTTGCATATGTTTCGGTAAATATTGGTGATTGTTACTGACTTGTATGGAAACATCTGCTGCTGCCTGTTCCTTGATTACTTAATTGGTATGTTAGGAACGTATGATAGACACTGCTGAAACTGGACAACTGCTGCAGTATGTTCCTTGATTACTTGCATTGCTCAGGACCGCTGTGAGTGACAGATTGCATTACTTACTTGCATATGTTTCGTTACTTACTAGTGATTGTTACTGACTTATATGGAAACATTTGCTGCTGCTTGTGTCTCGATTACTTAAACATATGTTAGGAACGTATTATAGACACTGCTGAAACTGGACAACTGCTGCTCCATGTTCCTTGATTACTTGCATTGCTCAAGACCGCTGCGAGTGACAGATTTCATTACTTACTTGCATATGTTTCGGTACTTATTGGTGATTGTTTCTGACTTGTATGGAATCATCTGCTGCTGCTTGTTCCTTGATTACTTAATTGTATGTTAGGAACGGATGATAGACACTGTTGAAACTGGACAACTGCTGCTGCATGTTCCTTGATTACTTGCATTGCTCAGGACCGCTGTGAGTGACAGATTGCATTACGTACTTGCATATGTTTCGGTACTTATTGGTGCTTGTTACTGACTTGTATGGGAACATCTGCTGCTCCTAGTTTCCTTGATTACTTAATTGTATGTTAAGAACATATGACAGACACTGCTAAAACTGGACAACTGCTGCTGCATGTTCCTTGATTACTTGCATTGCTCAGGACCGCTGTGAGTGACAGATTGCATTACTTACTTGCATATGTTTTGGTACTTACTGGTGATTAATACTGACCTATATGGAAACATCTGCTGCTGCTTGTTTCTTGGTTACTTAATTATATGTTAGGAACGTATGATAGACACTGTTGAAACTGGACAACTGCTGCTGCATGTTCCTTGATTACTTGCATTGCTCAGGACCGCTGCGAGTGACAGATTGCATTACTTACTTGCATATGTTTCGGTAAGTATTGGTGATTGTTACTTACTTGTATGAAAACATCTGCTGCTGCCTGTTCCTTGATTACTTAATTGGTATGTTAGGAACGTATGATAGACACTGCAGAAACTGGACAACTGCTGCTGCATGTTCCTTGATTACTTGCATTGCTCAGGACCGCTCTGAGTGACAGATTGCATTACTTACTTGCATATGTTTCGGTACATATTTGTGATCGTTACTGACTTGTATGGAAACATCTGTTGTTGCTTGTTCCTTGATTACTTAATTGTATGTTAGGAACGTATAATAGACACTGCTGAAACTGGACAACTACTGATGCATGTTCCTTGATTACTAGCATTGCTCAGGACCGCTGTGAGTGACAGATTGCATTACTTACTTGCATATGTTTCGGTACTTATTGGTGATTGTTTCTGACTTGTATGGAAACATCTGCTGCTCCTTGTTCCTTGTTTACTTAATTGTATGTCAAGAAAATATGATAGACACTGCTGAAACTGGACAACTGCTGCTGCCTGTTCCTTGATTACCGCATTGCTTAGGACCGTTGTGAGTGACAGATTGCATTACTAACTTGCACATGTTTCGGTATTTATTGGTGATTGTTACTGACTTGTATGGAAACATATGCTGCTACTTGTTCCTTGATTACTTAATTGTGTGTTAGGAACGTATGATAGACACTGCTGAAACTGGACAACTGCTGCAGCGTGTTCCTTGATTAGTTGCATTGCTCAGGACCGCTGTGAGTGACAGATTGCATTACTTACTTGCATATGTTTCGGTACTTACTAGTGATTATTACTGACCTATATGGAAACATCTGCTGCGGCTTGTTTCTTGATTACTTAAACATATGTTAGGAACGTATGATAGACACTGCTGAAACTGGACAACTGCTGCTGCATGTTCCTTGATTACTTGCATTGCTCAGGACCGCTGCGAGTGACAGATTGCATTACTTACTTGCATATGTTTTGGTACTTATTGGTGATTGTTTCTGACTTGTATGGATTCATCTGCTGCTGCCTGTTCCTTGATTACTTAATTGTATGTTAGGAACGTATGATAGACACTGTTGAAACTGGACAACTGCTGCAGCATGTTCCTTGATTACTTGCATTGCTCAGGACCGCTGTGAGTGACAGATTGCATTACTTACTTGCATATGTTTTGGTACTTACTGGTGATTATTACTGACTTATATGGAAACATCTGATGCTGCTTGTTTCTTGATTACTTAATTATATGTTAGGAACGTATGATAGACACTGCTGAAACTGGACAACTGCTGCTGCATGTTCCTTGATTACTTGCATTGCTCAGGACCGCTGTGAGTGACAGATAGCATTACTTACATGCATATGTTTCGGTACTTATTGGTGATTGTTTACCGACTTGTATGGAAACATCTGCCTCTGCTTGTTCCTTGATTACTTAATTGTATGTTAGGAACGTGTAATAGACACTGTTGAAACGGGACAACTGCTGCTGCATGTTCCTTGATTACTTGCATTTCTCAGGACCGCTGTGAGTGACAGATTGCATTACTTACTTGCATATGTTTCGGTACATATTGGTGATTGTTACTGACGTGTATGGAAACATCTGCTGCTGCTTNAACAAGCAGCAGCTGATGTTTCCATACAAGTCAGTAACAATCACCAATAAGTACCGAAACATATGCAACTAAGTAATGCAATCTGTCACTCACAGTGGTCCTGAGCAATGCAAGTAATCAGGGAACATGCAACATCAGTTGTCCAGTTTCAGCAGTGTCTATCATACGTTCCCAACATAGAATTAAGTAATCCTGGAACAAGCAACAGCAGATATTTCCATACAAGTCAGTAACAATCACCAATAAGTACTGAAACGTATGCAAGTCAGTAATGGAATCTGTCACTCACACCTGTCCTGAGCAATCCAAGTAATCAAGGAACATTTAGCAGCAGTTGTCCAGTTTCAGCAGTGTCTATCATACTTTCCTAACATACAATTAAGTCATCAAGGAACAAGCACCAGCAGATGTTTCCATACAAGTCAGTACCAATCACCAATAAGAACTGAAACGTATGCAAGTATGTAATGGAATCTGTCACTCACACCTGTCATGAGCAATCCAAGTAATCAAGGAACATGCAGCAGCAGTTGGCCAATTTCAGCAGTGTCTATCATACGTTCCTAACATACAATTAAGTAATCAAGGAACAAGCAGTAGCAGATGTTTCCATACAAGTCAGTAACAAACACCAATAGTACCGAAACATATGACAAGTAAGTAAAAGCAATCTGTCACGTTCACACCTGTCCTGAGCAATCCAAGTAAATCAAGGAACAATTCAGCAGCAGTTGTCAAGTTTCAGCAGTGTCTTTTATCATACGTTTCCTAACAGTACAATTAGAGTAATCATGGAACACAGCAGCCAGCTGATGTGTCATTACAAGTCAGTGACACAATTCACCAATACAGTACCGAAACATTATGAAAGTAAGTAATGCAATCTGTCACTCACAGTGGTCCCTGAGGCAATGCCGAGTAATCAAGGAAACATGCACGAACAGCATTGGTTCCAATTTCAGCAGTGTCTATCATACGTTCCTAACATACAATTAAGTAATCAAGGAACAAGCAGTAGCAGATGTTTCCATACAAGTCAGTAACAAACACCAATAAGTACCGAAACATATGCAAGTAAGTAATGCAATCTGTCACTCACACCTGTCTTGAGCAATCCAAGTAATCAAGGAACATTCAACAGCAGTTGTCAAGTTTCAGCAGTGTCTATCATACGTTCCTAACATACAATTAAGTAATCAAGGAACAAGCAGCAGCTGATGTTTCCATACAAGTCAGTAACAATCACCAATAAGTACCGAAACATATGAAAGTAAGTAATGCAATCTGTCACTCACAGTGGTCCTGAGCAATGCAAGTAATCAAGGAACATGCAACATCAGTTGTCCAGTTTCAGCAGTGTCTATCATACGTTCCCAACATAGAATTAAGTAATCCTGGAACAAGCAACAGCAAATGTTTCCATACAAGTCAGTAACAATCACCAATAAGTACTGGAACGTATGCAAGTCAGTAATGGAATCTGTCACTCACACCTGTCCTGAGCAATCCAAGTAATCAAGGAACATTTAGCAGCAGTTGTCCAGTTTCAGCAGTGTCTATCATACGTTCCTAACATACAATTAAGTCATCAAGGAACAAGCAGCAGCAGATGTTTCCATACAAGTCAGTACCAATCACCAATAAGAACTGAAACGTATGCAAGTAATAGTAAATGGAATCGTCACTCACACCTGTCATGAGCCAACTCCAAGCTAATCAAGGAACACATGCCAGCAGCAGTTGCGCCCCAAGTTCGCAGTGTCTATCATACGCTTCCTTAAATACAATTAAGTAATCAAGGAACAAGAAAGTAGCAGATGTTTCCATACAAGTCAGTAACATAACACCAATAAGTTACCGAAACATATGCAAAGTAAGGAATGGAATCTGTCACTCACACCTGTCCTGAGCAATCCAAGTAATCAAGGAACATTTAGCAGCAGTTGTCCAGTTTCATCAGTGTCTATCATACGTTCCTAACATACAATTAAGTCATCAAGGAACAAGCAGCAGCAGATGTTTCCATACAAGTCAGTACCAATCACCAATAAGAACTGAAACGTATGCAAGAATGTAATGGAATCTGTCACTCACACCTGTCATGAGCAATCCAAGTAATCAAGGAACATGCAGCAGCAGCTGTCCAATTTCAGCAGTGTCTATCATACGTTCCTAACATACAATTAAGTAATCAAGGAACAAGCAGTAGCAGATTTTTCCATACAAGTCAGTAACAAACACTAATAAGTACCGAAACATATGCAAGTAAGTAATGCAATCTGTCACTCACACCTGTCCTGAGCAATCAAAGTAATCAAGGAACATTCAGCAGCAGTTGTCAAGTTTCAGCAGTGTCTATCATACGTTCCTAACATACAATTAAGTAATCAAGGAACAAGGAGCAGCTGATGTTTCCATACAAGTCAGTAACAATCACCAATAAGTACCGAAACATATGAAAGTAAGTAATGCAATCTGTCACTCACAGTGGTCCTGAGCAATGCAAGTAATCAAGGAACATGCAACATCAGTTGTCCAGTTTCAGCAGTGTCTATCATACGTTCCCAACATAGAATTAAGTATTCCTGGAACAAGCAGCAGCAGATGTTTCCATACAAGTCAGTAACAATCACCAATAAGTACTGAAACGTATGCAAGTCAGTAATGGAATCTGTCACTCACACCTGTCCTGAGCAATCCAAGTAATCAAGGAACATTTAGCAGCAGTTGTCCAGTTTCAGCAGTGTCTATCATACTTTCTTAACATACAATTAAGTCATCAAGGAACAAGCACCAGCAGATGTTTCCATACAAGTCAGTACCAATCACCAATAACAACTGAAACGTATGCAAGTATGTAATGGAATCTGTCACTCACACCTGTCATGAGCAATCCAAGTAATCAAGGAACATGCAGCAGCAGTTGGCCAATTTCAGCAGTGTCTATCATACGTTCCTAACATACAATTAAGTAATCAAGGAACAAGCAGCAACTGATGTTTCCATACAAGTCAGTAACAATCACCAATAAGTACCGAAACATATGAAAGTAAGTAATGCAATCTGTCACTCACAGTGGTCCTGAGCAATGCGAGTAATCAAGGAACATGCAACATCAGTTGTCCTGTTTCAGCAGTGTCTATCATACGTTCCCAACATAGAATTAAGTAATCCTGGAACAAGCAACAGCAGATGTTTCCATACAAGTCAGTAACAATCACCAATAAGTACTGAAACGTATGCAAGTAAGTAATGGAATCTGTCACTCGCACCTGTCCTGAGCAATCCAAGTAATCAAGGAACATTTAGCAGCAGCTGTCCAGTTTCAGCAGTGTCTATCATACGTTCCTAACATACAATTAAGTCATCAAGGAACAAGCACCAGCAGATGTTTCCATACAAGTCAGTACCAATCACCAATAAGAACTGAAACGTATGCAAGTAAGTAATGGAATCTGTCACTCACACCTGTCATGAGCAATCCAAGTAATCAAGGAACATGCAGCAGCAGTTGTCCAATTTCAGCAGTGTCTATCATACGTTCCTAACATACAATTAAGTAATCAAGGAACAAGCAGTAGCAGATGTTTCCATACAAGTCAGTAACAAACACCAATAAGTACCGAAACATATGCAAGTAAGTAATGCAATCTGTCACTCACACCTGTCATGAGCAATCCAAGTAATCAAGGAACATGCAGCAGCAGTTGGCCAATTTCAGCAGTGTCTATCATACGTTCCTAACATACAATTAAGTAATCAAGGAACAAGCAGCAGCTGATGTTTCCATACAAGTCAGTAACAATCACCAATAAGTACCGAAACATATGAAAGTAAGTAATGCAATCTGTCACTCACAGTGGTCTTGAGCAATGCGAGT